>CAEFZX010010540.1:0-22791 GCA_903066825.1 Alfaro cultratus
GTCTTTATCCCAAAATTATTATTTCATTGATTTACATTAAAGCTGCATCTTAAAGCATTTTTTTATTTATATTTTTTTATTTTGTAAAAAAAAAAAAAAAAAAAAAAAAGCAGCAACTGCTAATTTTTATCTCATTAATATTCGTTTTCATCATTGTTTTGCTTAATATTTAATTTGATTTCTTTCTAACACAAAGATTACATACACAATGTTCCAAGAAAGTATTAGCCTCCTTATTTTGTCCATTTTTCCTTTTTGTCACATCATAATTTATTAAAAAGGTGACCTATAATGCTTTCTAGACCAGGATTTATTACATGTTTATTAAATTTTTGGCACAAAATCATTTTTAGACAATGACATTTTTGACAGGTCAACTTTTTCAAAATGAGCTGTTTTAGGGGCTCCTGTCTCTTTAAATCTAAAAAAGCTTCTGCTGGCCACGCCCAACTAAGCGTTTAGACTCCAATGTGAAAATGGCTGCAAAGAGATGAGCAATTATACAACCATACATCTTTCAAAAGCAAAAGTAGAGCCTCCTGCACAACAAACAAGAATTTAGGAACAGTGTCTGGATGTAAAGTCAACAACAAAACACTTTGCTCAGCTCATTTTACCACTGTATGTGCTGGGCAAACAAATGGCCTGGATCCCAGCGTGGGTTGCTGTGTAACGGGCTAGGCCTCGCTGTGGTTGCTAAGTAACGGGTAGTGCCTGCTGATCTGTGACATTTCCTTCTGGAGGTTTTTGAAATGGCTCATTTTCTAAACACCAAAAAACATCAAGTTTTTGCCTAATTGTTTTTTAAGCGCTAGTGTGATTTTTAGGTACAAAAATTTGGAAAATGTGAATTTTGCTTAATATTAGCTATTAGATTATTTCAAGTAATATTAAGTAAAATTAGCTACCACAACTATGCAGATGACTCACATTTCTACATTACAATGCCACCAGGTGTTAATAAGCTGATTCAAATGCAAATACAAGCAGGTGGCGATTGCAAGTATTTAGGTCTGCTTGGTTTGTGGATTCTGTGTAGAAATAAAGCAGAGATGTGTGATCCAGTGTCACCTTGTGGCTGGTGTAGGTTAGCCTCAGATCTGCAGGTGGGATCTTCAGCAGCCTGTGCAGCAGTCCCTTTACTTTCTGAACAGCCATAGAGGCTGCAAATGTTTGGATATAATCAGAAAGCAACTTTTAAATGAGGTTTAATTCATTAATAACTGTTGAATTAATGCACAAGCAGTTTGTTTTTTACCTGGTAGTTTCTTGCCTATAGGTTCCCGTTCAGCATCATCAGGAAAAACAAATGTAATGTCTAAGAAAACATATGGAAAACAAAAACATATACAGAAAGCACCATATTTTTAAGCCAGAAAGATGTTTTATTTTTGTTGTTGAGACAACTGAGGAGAAAAAAAATCAAGTAGAACTGACTTATCAGCTGATTTTTCAGGGCAAATGGCTCTGGCTTCTTCAGCTCCCCTTCATCCGGGGCTCCATACTCTTAAAAAAAAAAACAAAAAAAAAAAAACACAATAAATGACAACTGAATAAAAACGGTCAGATTGCCTTTTCCTTATTATTTGTTATAGCTTCCTTCTGTCCCAAATATAGAACAAAGAGGGATTGCACAAGACAGAAGAGTTAATTTGGTTCTTCTGAATTTTTGGTCACATCTTAACATCTCATAATTTTCTTAACTTTTATTTAGGATTTTAGTTTTCTTATATTTTCAACCTTTCACCTTGCTCTTGCCTGATCAATCAATTCCTAAACTCTTTTAATTTGAAATAACAAAGCAGAGTAGTGATAACAGATGTTTCTCTACTGGAAAAACTAGCAGATACTAATCAATTCATAATTTAGGAAAATATGGATAAATTTACAACTTTGGAAAGAGTTGCTAAAAACATATAAACAGAGTAAAGGATCTATAAATCCCAATCACTAGAACACTTGCATTCTCTGATTTGGAGCCTAATACCTTTGGTAATACATTGTACAATAATGAACATAGTAGAATGTTTTTAGCTTAACTGTCCTTAGTTAGGCATTTTTAACAAAGACAAAGTGTCTTACTCTCAATAAGCATCTGATAACGTGGGTGCTGGCAGGTGAACGCCGTGCTGGGCTGATCTGCACCCCCTGCCTTCAGCCACTCCTCTCCAAACATCTTGATGTAGTCAAGCTCCGCCCCCTTTCTCTCTTCAAAGCTGATCTAAAAGCCAGCAGAAATGAACCTCAGTTTCTGGATGGTGAGTCAACAACAAAACACTCGTCTTTTCCAGCAGCCATTGTACAGTGCATACAGTGGTAAAATGACCAAACATGCCGGAACTCAGCTTGGATTGCTAGGCAACGGGCTGGGGTTGCTAGGTAACGCCACAGGGCCCCTAGTGTGACTTAATTACCTGGAGGTTTTTCAAACTGCTCATTTTCCAGACACTAAAAAACTTTAAACTTATTCTTTCCAAAAAATGGCTTGGGTTGTTTTTAGAAGCAGTAGAAACCAAAATGGATGTATAAAAATGTTCAGAATGTGAATTTTGCATAATAGGTTTAGTACAATTTGAAATAAGGCTACAATGTAACAAAATATGGAAAAGGTGAAGCCATGGGAAAACTTTCTGGATGGACTTCAAGAGCAAAACTATCCATCTTTAAGTCTCACTGTCATTTGCAACTATCCCACTATGAAATATTCTTCTGCAGCTAACTTCTTCCAGTTAACATCTGAAGTAAAATAAATACATAAAAACAGCTAACAGTGATGAAAACACACACATACCTCACTGTTGTTCAGGTAGAGCAGATGTCCAAGTTTGGCAATAATCATTTGATTGACAGTTTTTGGGTTTCCATCGCTGCTCACCAGTTTGTTGTCACGACATGATAATTTAACGAGGCAGGGAAGTTTGGCAAGCTCATTAACCATACTCCACTGGAAGATAAGATGGAGAGAGCCTGTTCAAACGAAAGCTTGTTGCCAGCATAATTAGTGCTTATGATTGTACAGAGCCCTCTAGGGACATGGGAAAAAATTATTTCATGTTCAATCGCAGTAATATTTAGTGGGAATGCAATAATGTACTGGTCAGTTCATGCTGCATAATTGAACACTGAAAGTCTTTCTGCTGTAATATAAGGGTTTTCCATGTATGTCAACATCTCGTTTGTGAGATATCTAAGGTTTTATATCTTTTTTTTTGAAGTGCACCACAAAAGTAAAAGCAAAACAGCCTAACGTGCTTTCCATCCCTTTTAAGATATAAACAGAAACTTTCTATAAAGAAGGAAAGAAAGAAGAAATACATCTAAACTATTTGGACTATTTCTGAGTTATTTTGACGGGGTAATAAATTCATCTGACAGTTTTGATTGCCTCTTTTTTGTGTTGACAGTTGGAATGGTTAATAAAGTGCCGTTTTTATGTGCAGTTCCATCTCCACCTTACACAAACAAACATAAACTGCAGTGAATAAATTGATTTTCAGTTTTTTTGCAAAGAGTTAAGAATATATAAACACGTTTTCAGAAGCTCTTTAAATGTGCAATTTTCAATTGACATTTATGACTCTATGCAAAACAGACCAAGGTATATTTGCTAATTTATTGTAAGGGAACACAATACTTTTGTGAGGGCAAAAGATTTTTTTTATGTCCCCTATGGGGGTCTGTATAATTGAAAGTAAAAACAAAATGGAATAATTTCAAGCTGTAACACAGCCTGACCTCAGAGATGTTGTTGTGGTCCAGATTGAGATTCTTCAGAGCGGGAAAGATGTCTGTACTAGTAGCTACAGAGAAAAATATTAACAACTTCAGAATTATGGAGTTTAAACACAAAATGCACTCAGTGGTTGACAAATTCACCAAATAAAAAGACTTGTACACATTTTTTCTCAGTAAGTCAGACCAAAATTCCCTCAATTTAGGTCCGTTAGAATCATCTGGAATTACTTCTATTTGCTAAATGCCACAATTTAATTTTAGATTTATTTATTAATGTTTTCAGAATCAGAAATGTACAAATATTTTCTCAGTATTTTGTAGCATTGTGTCTGAAATGTCTGACCTGGCTCAAACCTTCTTGGTTTCCTTCCAGAAGTTTCAATATTTCTACATAATGCTCTTTTCTCGTGATGTCATCTATTTAATGAAGTGCACTGGTCCCTCCTGCAGCAAAACAGGCCCACATCATTATGCTGCCACCACCATACTTCACAGTTAAGTTGTTGCATCTCCACTATTATTCCCTTGATATTTTGGCTGATTTCTAGAAAGCAGTTGGTTCTATATGCGGTGTTAAAATATCAAGTGCCTCCAAAGCCGTGACATCACAATCTGGGCTTTCACTCGTTGTTTAAAGAGACAGTATTCATTCTGATCGTAAAAACAAATACACAAATCTGACTTTATGGTCACATTTAGCAAATTTTTGTAATTCTAACTCACCTAAAAGAAGAGAAGTTTGGTCTATTTAAATTCTGACAGTGAGATAAATATGTATGGAAACTTCTGGATTCAACTGTATATATATTCATATAAATATTTAAATGTACATGTCACATTATAAATAACAGAAAATTCGTCAATACACCTTGAGTTTCATCTTCAAGTTGAATAATTGACAGTTTGGTGTTAGGCAGGTTAAGCCACTCCAGTCTGCAATGTAAAAGAAAACAGTTATTTTAGAAAGATCATTGTTATTGATGAAAATGTAAGTATTTAAGCAAGGTATTAAATCACAGATTTGGTTTTTCACATGCAGTATTTTATGTTGTTTTCATTGTTGTCTAACAAATAATGACTGTGAAACCTTTATTGTGTTTTTGTAAGCTTCAAATCAATGTAGAACATGAAAAAATCCATATTATTATGTCCTAACAAATGAAAGTGTAGAAATAAGAGAGGATGTGATGCTCCACATTCTTTAATTCAGTGGTGTTATTAAATTCTAGGAAATAAGTTAATATTTTACAACTTAAAAATGAAGACTATAAAACTTCCTCCTGACTCTACCTGGGCAGAGAGGATAACCTGGACACACTTTCTTGCATCAAAGGATTACAAGACAGATTGAGACTCTTCAGTGTTTGCAGGACGCCCTCTGGCCTTCAGGGAAGATACTTTTATAAGTTTCAAAATGATACGAGAGGAAAAAGATATTGCAAAATTGAAAATGGATGACAGGAATGTTACCTCCGTAGTTCTCTTATGTTGTTATTTTCTAAAGACAGATCCTCCAACTGAGGCCACATGGGGGCGCACTCCAGGATCTGACCACACATTTGGAGAAAAAAACGTGTTTTAAAAATCTTTCCTCTGCCTGGTAAACTACCATTTTTAATTAATGAAAGAATTAAGCAAGGATTTCCCAGATCTCCTTTTCACTTTATACACACTGATTCTAGCTAATCTAAAACAACAAAAGTTTAGACTGATTTAACTTCAAACAGTGAGGAAAACATTTTGTAAATGTTTTCGAAATTTAGTTTTTAAAATCAACTGTTAGAGTGCAATTTATTATAAAACTGTGCAGTTTGAATATCAAACACTGTAAAGGACTTTTGTAAGGAAATCAAGCATTTTCCAAACCCTAAAAACACCTAAAAGAAATTTGAAAGAATTTCAAGAACTATAAACCTGTTGTGTTTGGAGCAACTGCTTACCTGCAGCCAGGTGAATTCGCAGTTGTTGAGGGCAAGGAGTCTGAGGTTGCTGAACGCCTGACGGTGAGCCCAGGGGTCAGAGGTCAAGCTAATTCTGTTGACACTAACAGAATTAAAAGAGTTTTAAATCAGTTAAAACAGAATGCAGCTGTTAAAACACAAACTTTCCAGAGGAGGTTGTACCTGAGCTGCAGGCCTTCCAGTTTGTCCAACTGCTCTGTGATGGCAGCTACATCTTTCCATGTGGACAACAGAGACCCAGAGAGGTCCAACCACTGAACGTCTGATGTGGGCTATTAAGGCCTCCAACTACTCCGATAATCACAGTTAGCACAGCTTAGACCTGACTGAGACACTAGTTTCAGTCAGGTCATAACCTGTACATACAGTGGCTTTTTTTTGTTGTTTTCTTCACCTTTCTGCTTGGCTTTATGACCATACAGCCAGACAGAGATTTAAAGAGGAGCAGCAAAAGCAAATGAGGTGGATTAGCAGCAACAACTGATGATGTCATCCAGGACGTTACTGTGAAATATTGTCTTTGCTGCCCAGAAATTGAGCTGTTAGCATTTCATTAGAGTCATCCAAGACAACTCTTTGAAGATACTTGGATGACAAGAGTTACGACAACATTCAACTTCCCTTTGGGATGAATACAGTATTTTCAAATTGACCTGAATAAATAAAGCTGAAGTATAATATTTCAATCAATATTTTGGCCAAAATTTACATCTGTAGTTGTTAGGTTGGGAAGAACAGGATACTGGGTGTTGTTTTCCTGATTTCTCCGGCCGCCCCGGATCCATTGACATTGCTATGGTTCAACACAACTGATGGAAGATTCTCAAACCTGTAATAACAAAAAACATGTTTATGTTGATGTGTATCTGCATTTGGCACACAAAGCAGATACCAATGCAGTTAATATCAAAATGAATAATAAGGTACTAAGAAGGAAGATTACTAAAGATTTGTTGACATGTTTGTCCAATCCAATTCCAATTTTTCAAGTTATCGGCAAAAATATTGTGCAACTTTTTCTTATTTGTTTGTCTGAGCTTCATTTGCCATAATCTAACAACACACGAAAACATGAAGCAAAGCAGCTAGATAATCACATAAAACAAGCACACCTTAGTGAAAATTGTGCAAATACAACTGTCGTACCTTTTCTCCTCAACAACAAACCATTCAAGCTTCTTGGAGGAAATAAAGATCTCCTCATTCAGAACCTCCTCTGCGTTTGTCTGATAGGTCAAATAAACAGCAGTGAGGAAGTCCACTCCAAAACTCACTTTCTGCGGACGAACAAAAGATCCTCCCTTAGGATTTCTAAGAGAAGAAAACAGTATTCATCTATTTAATTATTCACTTATATATGATGGAGTACTAGGGTGAGACTAAGAAAAAAAAATCAGTGAACAAAGTCATAATATAAAGTCGCACAACAATAAAGTTGAAATAATACAAGAATAAAGTCGTAATAAAAGCTGAATGCAAAAGGTTGTCTAAGTCCCACTGTCCAAAGTTTGTTTCCTTGACTTACAAACAAATTATACAGCCAGGGCCAAATTTCCATCACTTAAAATCACTGGTACTAAACAAAACAACAATGATAAAATTGAAATAAACTGTCAGAGACTACCTGCATGTAAAATACTGCACTCCTTCATGGCAGCCATCATGTTTTCCTCTCTCTGGGTTATCCCACTCCACACCAAGCCACAGCCCTAAAAACAAAGATTGTGCAGGCAAAAAGTTAATATCTACCCCAGCACCATATGCCAGCTTTTATAAAAGTTTCAGAACTTCAACAAAAATAAATATCTCTATGCTAAACTGATTTATACACATTACTAATGTCTCAAAGGCCTTTTTAATACTGTGTTGTATTTAATAAGGAAAACTGAATCAAAAATATAAGTCATAAAAAGAATGTGCAATAAAGTGATTACGGTACTTGAATTTATGGTGATGGACTTAAAACAGGTCTTAAATGGTTGAAATTTTGCAAAATAAATAGTTACAGATGTATTTTCTGCATTTTAAAAACATGTAAAAGTTGGTTATCTGGTTGCCTAATTGTGCAACCTTAAAACAAAAATAAGTTTTGCACTGTCATGGCTAGAAATGTGATGTAATTTACATTTGTGTGCTTAAACTTTGCCACACAAATGAACGTAAGACTATTTTTCATCTGGATTTAAGATTTAAACTTTAAAGTAATCTCCTGTTCTTTATTTGTTGCTTCCAAACAACTCTCAACAACTCATAAAAATAAGTTTCACCATCATCTGTTACCAACACTGTCTGTGAGATCATCAAATTAACTGTTCCTGAACTACAGACTGATATTGTTGATGTGTTTGTGGCAATATCTGGTGATTTTGCCTCACTGTCTGCTACACTTCCAACATTTCAACCATTTTTTAGCTGCTCTATCACAGAAAATAGGACACTAGCTTTGTTAAATGCAAATATAAGGATTTATGCATTTACATAGCAAGACAACCTCTTGGAAAATCAGATTATCTTGTTTTAAACCCCTGTCAGGGAGGAAACCTGTGATTAAAACAAGAGCTGTGAGAAGGTGGTCACAGGAAGCTGAAGAAACCTTGCTAGGTTGATTTGAAGCCTCAGACTGGGATGCAATTTGCCAACCACATGGAAACTACATCACTGTCTGTTTGGTCTGTTTTTTTTTTTTGTTTTTTTTGTAAGAACAAAACAGTTCCTTTGACTAGGTTGAATTTGTCCCATTTCAGGATCGATCTTTATATTTGTGCTACTGAAGTTACCATCAGGATGTAAAATTGAGCAAATTATTAGGTAGCAAAAATTATGGGAATCTGAATTCGCTACCAAAACAACTCAGAAATGAGAATAATTGTGTTTTTTCACCTTCGTATGGTGATACATGCCCAACGTAGCGGACCGTGGCCCGTTCCTTTCCGCAGAGGATCCGCCTACCCACGGGGTCCAGCAGCATCTCATCCCGTTCGGACTGATCGGTTCTCATTAAGCCGACCACAGAAGACAGAAAACACTAAAACTACAATTGCTATAGATCGCGCTTTACGTATGTTGTACTTCTGGGAAACGGCCCAGCCTTAAATACCTTCAGAAATTCACAAGTGAAACTTTTAGCATTATAGCTCAAACTAAAGTCCAAATCTAGAAGCATACCTGGGCTGATTTGAGAAACATGACAGCTTAATAAGCTAAAATTTCTTCTTCTGGTGTCTTTTGACGGTTTGCAAAGACGTCTTACCGCCACCTGCTGTTCAACCTTACATATAACCTTGCTTATGCTCGATATTGTAAATGCGTGAACTCTTTTGATATTTGGACATTGACAGAAACTTTTATTACTTAAATAATACGGGAGATGTTTCCTCTAAGCGGCTAAATATAATTTATGTAACTTTAAGTGAGAGAGAAGAGAGAATAAAGTACTCAGACTGAAGGCTTACCGGAAGTGACACATTTCAACGACGTACTCGTTTCCACCTCAAATATTTTTCATTTAAAGAAATAAAAATACAAAGTGAGTAAATAAAAATATTTCTAATCGTCATAAATGTATTCCCTTTAGCTAATTCCAAAATATCCCGCTTATAGTTTCATTCCGGATATTTATTAGTTGGTACCTTTGTATCTTCCTTACAGTTTTCCGTCGGGGACACAATTCTAGGTAGAACAGTGTTCAGACCATAAACGTGTTGTTGTGTTGTGTGTTCAGAAAGTCTACACGCGACTGTAAATAATACATTATTTAAGCAGAGATAAAGACACAAGGCTGGACTGCGGGGATCCAGAAGAAACCATGAAGAAAAAAGTTCACCACAGGTTTGTTACTTACGACAACTTAACAGAGAAACCACGCACTAAAACAGTCGAAACGCCCATAACAGTCTGACATTATTATGGATTTATTTTTCTACTCTTGCATCTTTTTTATTCTTATGTTTGTTTCTGCAGAGAAAAAATGCTGCTCGGTCAAGAGTTATCTGCATATGCTGTCGGCCAGGTATCAGGCAGTTTGTTCCAGCAGAGCTCCGAACCGTCTGGGTCATTGTCAGCATTATTCACGACTCCGTCACCAGGGTCATCAGCTCTGTTTCAGCCTGTCCCCAAAGTAAGCACCACTTTTGTTCGCCTTGATTTACCTTAAAAGCAGGTTGTTACAGGTGGACATTTTTACACGTTTTAAGTGTTAGATGTTTCCAAACTGCACAGTCTGTATAGCAGTTTGTTTTTTTGATGGTGGGATTATCAAGTCCCACCACCTGCTTATAACCAACTGCCTCTTAATCATGTGTTTTCCAACCCGATGACTGAATACCTCAGGGTTATTCGGGTAACTTAAGTGTTCACAAATCTGGTGCTCTTGTGACTTCTTATGGGTTAGTCCTCACCTGTCTATCAGTTCAGACCTGGAAGTCCCACAGGATCTTACCCTTGTCATTCGCAGACTATGGATTATCTTGCTTATGTCCTATTACAATTAGTGCTGTTTTGCTGTCTTTCAGTCCAGCCTCTCGAGCCTTTAGGTACGACTTAACCCTCTGAATGTGTCTGTGCTACATAGGTTTGTTTTTTCTGCGTTAGACATTTACTTAGCATTTTAGAGTATGTAAACTCGACCACAGGTCGAGCATGTAAAAAGAAATAAAATCTTGCTCCTGGAAAACATAATTCAGTTCAGCTTTCAGCACTTTTCTTGTTCGTATTGGCCATTAACAGGTTTCTTAAACTTGAATATCTGCTTGAAGGGGAACAACAAGAACTTCGAACCACAATCTGGTTTTCAGAGCTCATAGGCTCTGTTACGAAATAACTTCAGTTAATTAAAAGTGGACATAAGATGTAATGCAGACTTGGTTTTTAATACCATATCAACATAAAGTCACAACTTTTAAGAAAACCAAAATTTACAAGAGGCTTTTCCATTGACTGCTTTAGGTATTATTAGTTGATTAGGATTATTTAGTTGGCCTATTCATTGTAATCTTTTTTTCCCCTCCTTCATATGTTTTAATTTTTAATGTGTTCTCGTATTGTTTTTTCTTGGAAGGGGTCTTTGGGTGTCTAGAAAGGCGCTAACAAATAAAATACATTATTATAAATGAGACCATAACTTGTTTGCAGTCTTGGCATTTCATATTTTTCTTTTCTTTTTTTCTTTGTTTTTACTGTAGAAGCGTATTCAAAAGACCACAGAAAGAAATGAGCAGCAGAAAGATGGCTTAGAAGTGAAGGTCAAGCAGATGAAGAACAAATCCTTCAGGAAGATGTCAGTGGCTGAGCAGCAACTGCTGAACAGGTGAGAAGTTTACAAATCATTCCTTCAAATGCATATTCCTTCTTACCATCACATCGTTCTTAACGATTTTATCAAAAAAAATAAAAGCATAACCTTTTGTCTTTTTCTCTCTCTTGTTTATCTTCATTGGTTTTAGGGAGAGCAGTTTATTAACAGCAGACACAGACGAGGATGTGCAAAAGACTTCAATGAGGAAAAAGAGGAAAGCATCAGAGATTACTGGTGAAAACAGTGCAGAGTACTGGGTGATGAAGCGACAGAAACTGAAGGCCAACAAACAAGAGGAAGCCTTAAAGATGAAAAGGACTGTGTTTGTTGGCAACCTACCAGTCAGCTGCACAATGAAGGTATCAGTCACTCACAGTTTAAGCATCAAATGACTTGATCATTCTTCCTTTGTTTGACCAGGAACAATGGTGAGACTTTAGACAGAAAGTCTAAAGCCTTACCATTTCTTTAGAAAGTACATGATGTACACCAATTTACAAAAATAATGTTCCCTATATTACTGTAAGAATGGATGGAAATTCAAGATGGAAATGAGCATCGGTTGTTAATATTGGCCCAATTTTACTTATTGGACCGATATCGATATGAAAAAAAAACATAAACAGATACTGATGTAATTGTTGAAATATCGTGTATCCTTGGCAATAGTATTTATCTCTGTTCTTCCCTCTATTTCTTTTTTGGAGACAGAACCCACATTAAACCAATTCCTGTGATCTTAGGTTGATAAAATGCTAGGCAAAGTTCTGTATTATTTATTAAGATTGTTCTTATTGTTTTATGAAGGAGCTAATGTGTAATCATTTGGTTATTTTTTATAACTTTCTTTAGACCCTGCAAGGAGTCTTCAAAGATAAAGGACCGATTGAATCTGCTCGGTTTCGCTCTGTGGTAAAAAAAACAAAACCAAAAAAAAAGTCAGATTCACAATTGTAACATTCAGTGAAATTCTCATTTATTTAATTACCAAAATAATCTTTAATCATATTTTACTCTTTCTTCACTTTAGGTCAGAGAGGATCCCTCCATGTCTCGTAAAGAAGCAACTATTAAGTAAGTGTTTGACTCAAATAGGACATTACAGGTCTAGAAAAACTTTACAGCAGGGTTCCCATTTGTATTTAGAAAAAAAATTCCATTAATTTTCCATGACTCTCCTTGACCTTCGGTATAATTTTCCATGACCCACATACAACAGTACATCAAGTTCAGAAAGAAAAGTATATAACTGAAAGACTAACCCGTCACTTGGACATGTAAAATTATAGTGCAGGCAGAGAGGGAGGAAATATAAATGACAAAAATTTGAAAATGAAGCCCACACAGACTAGAAAATTGCAATCAGTGCACCACTGCTTTCTTTTTGATTTGTCTGCCAAACGCTTGAATACTGTAATCAATGTAAAGACCATTATTACAAAAAAAATACATTTAGTAGTTATTAAAGAAGTACTTAAAAATCTTTAATATGTTTACATATTTGACAGAAGAGTCCTAAAGAAGAAAAACTTGACAATGTTCTCTATTCATTTTCTATATACTGTATTTATTGCTCACTGATGTTTATCGCTTATTACTGACGGTTAGACAGACATCTTCTCCCTCTCCGAGACAAACACTGCGCAAGGAGGAGGCAATGCGTGACAGCGGTAACAGAAACAAGTAGTAACTCGCCTTATTGCATAGAACTGAATCGCTATGTTTTGAATCCGGTGAAAACAAGGATGAAGAGAAATATGCTGGCAATTTAGTGACATTTCCACAGTTGTGGTCTTGACTTCTCTTGAAATAAAATCCCGAGTCCTCAATGTCCAACCCCGAGACGAGACCAAATGCAGTTGAGTCAGAGACCCCCAGACACGCACCACAAAAAAAAAAAAAAAAACAGCATTTTTTGTCCTTATTTGCAAATTCCTGGACTTTCCATGACGTGAAATAAAATTTAATGAGTTTCCAGGTTTTCAGTGACTGATACCAACCCTGTTACAGGTATATTTGTCCCACTGTGGCAACAAAATTGCAAATTAAAAAACATCAAATACAGTGGTGTGTACTCTTCCGTTAATTGGAAGTCAAGCTCCCTTGAGTTCCAATAGATTATAAAATGCTAAATTACTTGGCTGTTTTTTAAACTTTCAGTTGAATAAAGTATAATGTCTGTGAAATGTTTTGGTTATTGACTATTAAGAATTTATCAAATAAACATTTATATTGATGTTTTTATTTTGAAGTGGGTGGAGACCATTTACGCAGCAGTTCCACTTCCTCTCAGTAACTTTATTTCATACAAGAAACATACATGAACAAAATAAAACACAATCAATAGAGAAAAAGATCAGAACATGAATACAAATTGGTTTTCGAGGGTTCTAGTCTTTCAAGGGCAGATATAATTTGAATTGAAGTTAGCACTTTAACATTAGCTTTGCTAAATACCATGTTACTGTAGTGCTTTAGCATTAGCAGACCTAATGTCTATGATTAGTACTTTAGAGTTAGACTCTTTAGTTAGGGGTGTGCCAACTGCTGGTTAAATGTAACTCATTCATGTGTCAGATTCTCATTCAGCAGTCTAACTTACAACATAGAACTGCATTAGTAAAAGTTTTAAAAAAAATAGTTTATCTATGTTTTCTAATACAGCATTTCTAACATCACTAACTTTTTCAGTGTTAATGGTTTTATGTAAATGCTAATATCACCAAGCGTACAGTTTGACTGACTAACTAATAATTTGTCTTTTTTTTATTTTTATTTTTTACTTTTCTATAAACTCATTGCCATCTCACTATAGCCTTGATTCGGAAGGGAGTTAGTACTTATAGTAGCTTCACAGAACCTCTTCATTTTTTGTTACACTTTTCAATATAGATTTTCTTTTTTACAGACGCAAAGTTCATCCCAAGAAGCAAAGCATAAATGCTTATGTGGTGTTTAAAAATGAAGAGGGAGTTACCAATGCTCTGGAGAGGTGAGAAGATTAACAGTGCTGCCAAACGAATAATAAACTTAGAAGAGAAACAGTAAACAAGCACATAAATGATGATTGGCTTTGTCCTCACAGGAACGGCATGGAGATTGAGGAAGGCTTTCACATCCGAGTGGACAGAGTGACTAACAAGTCATCAGTAAGACTTCTTAACATTAAACTCACCTGCGCACTCTGCAGCCCTGTTGCTAAAACTCCTTTTATTCTTGCAGCATGATCACAAGCGCTCTGTTTTTGTTGGGAATCTGGCATTTGGTAAGATGTGCCAAAACAAAGCTCATGATATAATGTGATATGCATGATACTGATCTGTTGGATATTTGTAGATATCAAGGAGTTGGCATTTCGACAGCATTTTGAGGAGTGTGGAAAAGTCGAGGCAGTGCGACTAGTGCGAGACCCAAACTCCGGTCTTGGGAAAGGATTCGGATATGTCCTATTTGAGGTGCATTGAACATAATGCAACAATTAGGATGCTGTCTTTATAATTCCCTAGAATTACTGTAGCAAAGCTTTGTATTGTTTTTAAGATGGAAACATTGAAAAAATTATTTATTTGTCCCTGTCGCAGAGTGCCGACTCGGTAGAGGTGGCGCTAGCACTGGATGGCTCAAAGCTGGAAAGCAGGTCCATTCGTGTGAAGAGATCAGTGAAAAAGGAAAAGCAGATGAATAAAACCAACAGCAAAGGAGGCCTGAGGAAGTCCAGGCAGAATGCTGTGAAAAGTTCAGGAGGGGCCCAGAAACCCGGTCAAGCAAATTTCAAACCCAAACCAAGTAACTTCTCGTCTTTTAAAGGAGAGATGGCAAATCCAAACAAGAAAAATAAGAAAGGTTTAAAGAAGAAAAATAAAACAAAAAAGACGCATAGAGTTTCTACGAAATAAAGGACTAACGATGATAAAATCTGTTTCCTTGACTGTTTGAAAAAGATTTTCTTTTTCACAAAGTTTTCTAATGAAATTCTCCTTCCAGACAAATAACCAAGAAAATGTTAATGTATTCTGAAAATACATATTTTCACAAGATTGGGTGTGGTTTTAATTTTAAAAGTTTAAACTGGGGTGTGTTTGAAAAACAGAAAAATTGCTCAATTTTATGCTTGCAACATATTTCAATTAAATAATACTTTATTGGTCCTAAAGGGAAATTAAATATTGTTGTAACTCATATTAATTCAAATTTTCAGCAGTGGTCTTTATTGCAGCAAATTTGATGAAGCTTCTGACAAAAGACTGATTTTGCAAGACAAGGAAGGTCAGGGTTGTCCATCATTTTCTTAATTTTATGTAAAATCTTTCTTTGCATCTTCATCTCCACAGTCATCCCCAGAACAGAACCAGCCAATGTGCCTAGCAGTGGCACATTGGCACAGCTCTCTTACTTTGACTACACCATGACATTACTTTCTCTTTCAGTCACATTTCTTCAGATTTGTTACTAGATTTGAGATTGTTTTCCTGTTGCCTGATCCAAATTGGAAAGGAACTTGATTTAAATGAACAGTGTTTAAACATTTTTGCAGTTTTCTGGAAGTTTGATCCAGATTAGAGGAGCACAGAAACTGAATTCTGCTTCTAAATTCTTCCTGGATTTAAATTTGGTACTCCCACCCTGAACATAAATAACAAGTATAACATTTTATATGCAGATTGTATGTGGAAAACACAATGGAACTATGTTACAAGTCAACCAAGGAAAAGAGAATTACTTTATTTTTTTGCAGAATTGGCAAAATGGGAAGAAAAAGGTGATAAGAACTGACTTTAAAACCAAATCTTTCACTTCTGACCACAAGATGGCGTTGTTACATTTGTTTTCTAGTGCTGTGTCCTGTGCTGTATTAGAAATAACATCTCAAGGCACCAGCATAATAATGCGGGCCTAATTTATAAATTTACGAGGAACTCTTGAGTTAATAAATTTTACTTTTGCTCTGGATGACCACAGAAAACAGACATCAAACTAAATAGAATAAAATAGAATGCAAAATTCACATTAAGCACATTCTTGCACTTCCATTTGGATCTCTACAGCTTCTAAAGCCCAAGTGCTTAACAAAAAAAAAAATCCCAGCCATTTTTTGGGGAATAAGTTAATACTTTTTGGTGCCTGGAAAACGAGTCATTTCAAAAACCTTCAGAATGTAACATCACAAATTAACAGGGGCTGACCCTCACCCAGCAACCCAGTGAAGTCCAAGCCATTACCTAGCAACCCCAGGAAAAGCCCAGCTTGTCACGTAGCAACCCAAGTTCAGTTCCAGCATTTGGTGAGCTGGTTCTACCGCTTTATGTGCTTTACAATGACTGCTGGAAAAGACAAGAGTTATGCTGTTGACATACTATTCAGAAACCATTTGCTGCATTCTTGTTGGCTGTGCATGACAACTTATGCTTTTCAAAAATGTACAGATGTATAATTGCACATCTGTTTGCATAAAATCTCCAATATGCATTCTTTCACATCTAAGAATGTTCTTTATTTCATGAACTATTTTTCCGATCTCATTAATCTTATGATTTTGAGTAAATAATTTAGTCATACTTGTGTACAGAAAAATATCACTATCATTTAATCTCTTTCTGAACTACTTTCTTGAATATTTCAAGTCAATTAAATGTATCTGTAACAAGTCTTGAAAAAGTCAAAAATTACCAAGGAAAAACTCAGAAATTTTGAGGTTGATCTTATAAATTTTCTAGAAAAAACTTGGACATTTTCTGAGTTTTAAAAGGTGAAAATTTTAGACTTTTGAAACTCAGAAACTTACAAGTTTCTTTCTAGAAAATTTGAGTTTTTGTTGGAACTGTCCTCCTTTTTTCTACCTACAATGGCACTAGCTGGCCATTGTATAATGGCCAGCCCTTACTGGCCATTGTACATATACATATCCTAATCTGTTCAAGGAAGCATAAATAGGACACCATTAATATTTTCTTTACATTTTGCATAAAGACTTTAAAAGCAGAGCAATAATCAATGAGTCATAAATATTTCAGTCAGGAGAAAAAACTTAATTCCACTAAGAGGTAAATACCTGAGGTTTCAATGTTTGCAGTGGCTTCATTTAGTAATAAATGTTTGTAAACATAAGAACCTGGACTATAAAGCTTTTTGCATGTTATTATGAATATTTCATCACTACACATTTGGGCATACACCGCTTTCACACAATGATGATGCAAGCTACACTATAATACACAGCTCCACCGGTCACTGGATGTCACCACAGATACTGCATAAAATTCACAGAGACGTGTCAGAAATTAGCATAGTGAGCAGTTGGGTATTGACGGTTGTCTTTCACTGTGAATATCAACCACAGTGCTGGTGAATAAGTCTTTTCTCAGCTAATCTTGTAACAAACTCCCACAGACTGCTGTGATGTCAGAGCAAGTCTGGAAGTTTTCGCCACCATCTGAACATGTCTGCTGTTGTCGGACTCAAAGGCTCTTTAGAAACATTTGATGAATGAATTGTTATAGAAATAATTATCTTGTTCAGTTTCCTCTATGGTGGAATATTCATAGCTTAGAATTGAAATGGACTGAAAGTTAGACTCTCATTACCACTTCAGAGTTTTTAAATATTAATCTTTAAATTTTCTGCAGATTTGAAAGGATTTTAAAGCATTAATTTTTGATGAAATTGGCATAGCTAACTTAGTACCTGAGTACAATTTCTGGCTACTCTTCCCACCTTCAAATCTGTTTTGAACAAAAATACACAACGCCCAGCAAAACACAGTTTATATGTAAGCATGACTTCTTGTTTGTACACAAGCTAAATTGTTTTAATGGTATTTTCCATCTGCTGAGCCAAGTGGGCCATTTGGAGGTCAAATAAATGTACAGTAAACAATGCATGCTGTTACTTTGAATTATGTTGAAATATATGTGTGTATATTGTATTATTTCATATTAGATTAGAGTCAAAGTGTAGAAAGGAGAAATAGGTGTTTAACTCACCGTTGTTTTTTTCTTTTAAAACTGAACAACTATTATCTAACTGCTGCTTTCAGCGATGTATTATGATTATATACTGACGTCTGTTGTAAATCAAAGTTTTCTGTTTGCTTATGATTGCATTTTAGTGGATAAAACAATAAGCATTTTTATAAATAAAAACTTGGGCAACAAGATCTTAGCAGAACAACTCAGTGTAAAACATTTAGGCTCTATTTTTTCTTTAATTCTAGTAGAGCTTATAAATCCCACAAAGTTCGCTGAGTAGTATCAGAGCAGCTCTTGAATAAAACAGACAGTGTCCAGTAATATTTAAATACATTGATGAGTATATATGATACTTTTCATGTTTACCAACATACAAATTGGCCCAGATTGCCTGCATTTACCTTTAGTTATTGACACCTCCAGGCAGCTATTGAGGCATATGTTTAAGACACTGGAGAACATTCAGTATTTACTAGCAAACTGAATCAGTTTAAAAATGGTAATAAAATCAACCTAAAAGTTCTGCTGATTAATGCCACGGTCTAGTGACACATTCGACCAATAAATGGCAGTGTCTCCCAGGCTTTTGCTTGTTTTTAAAGAGCAGGAATCAAGTTGCTGGGTAGCTCAATGCAGGATTGATTATGTTAGAAAATGCAGTCCTAAACTTTTAATATCTCATCATGATAAATCACTATCCACTCTATTGTCTAAAAATGGAAAAAGATTAGAATATCTACATACCTACCAACCAAAACATGGCTGTCCACCCAATTAGAGACATGGACTTAAAATTTTTAAGCTTTCTCAGTTGTAATTTGCTGCAAGAAGTGTGTCACTAAACTCCACACAATAACTGTATTTTCGAATTTATTGGTATTTAACTGTAAACTGTCAATCTTGATAATAAGGACAGTTTTAACCTGATAAATGATGCTATAAATGCTAACCCTCCTTTGTCTCAAGGCACTTTGCAAATAGATAGCTGATCTACATCTCAAACAATGGGAATCTGCAACCGGTTCAATTACTTGGTTACAGTTCCCACAACTTGTGAAGTATTTGTGAGGATGTATTGCACATGCCATCCAAGATGTGGAGCACTCCAAAATATTATTACCTTCCACAATTAAAGACGAAACTAGGGCCAGTTGCAACGTGTTGAAATCTTTAATCATAATAAGAGGAGGAAATACCTCTAACACCCTCAAACAGTTGACCACACAGCCTCCAACAGATTTGTACAACGTAGTGTTTGATCTGTTGCTTAGCAACGGCGCTGGCTCAAGGGGGCGGAGCTTTGAGCGCATCGTCTCCTGCTATGAATGTCCCAGGTAACATTAAACTCCTCCAGGTCCTGCCATGCTGGTTATTTTATTAACTTTAGCGCCATGCTGTATGAATAATCTCCATCTCACATTAACATTGATAGTCATATTCAATAAATTAGAATATATTTTCCAACAGGGCTTGTTTAATATATTAAAAGCACAAAGGTTGTGCTTTCTAACATGAAAGCTGCATTTCATGTTAGAATGTTCATTTGATTGGCAGATTTTTATTCTTTAAGCGAGCATTAATTTTGTTTGAATCAAATACAACATGGTGCATATTTTGAATTAAGAAGTTTTTTTTAAACTAAATGAGAATAGATAAACGAGATTGATAATGGAATTGGTATCGATAAATCCTTATCAATTCCCATCTCTAATCTCAGGTGGGAGAATCTTTAGACACGTTATTAGTCATTCACTTTGAAAGACACCATAAGTCCTGTTTCCTGTTTATGCCATGTGTTGGACTCACTGTGATTCTGGAGGAAAACCGTTTGAAACGTTTTGAGACTGGAACAGAGGTTCACCTCCCAGGAGGACAATGAACTTTAACATACAGCCAGAGCCGAAATGAAAGGGTTTACATCAAAGCATACTCATGTGTTAGGAACAGCGGGAACTGTTGGGAATCAATGAGAATCCATGGGAAGACTTGAAAATCCACATTCACAGATGCTCTCCAAGGAATCTCACTAAACTTGAGTTATTTTAGAATAAAAATGGGCGAAAATGCCAATTTCTGGATGTAACAAAAAGCTGGGTGATTCTAAGAGCATTTCAATGTGAACACAAATGCACACCACACTTTTCAGATTGGTCAGGTTGCCTTGGCGAAATATTTTTTGCTTACTTTTGGAAAAAGAACGATAATTTGAAATCATGTACATTCAGGCAACCAATTACCTTTAGCTATGGTGGATTTTCCACTTTTGTCCCATTTACCTTGAATAGTTTATTAATCAGACAGAAAAAAAACAAAAAAAATATTTTCTATAATTTTACAGCCAAAATGTCAATATTTGTTGCTTCTAACCTCATAACTCTTATGAAAACGCAAACGCTTTTCTGTAATATAACTTCAAAAATACATTAACTAATTAAAAATACATTAATTAATTAAACATACATTAATTAAATTAAAACCAATTAAGTCAAGTTTAATTGCAGAATATGTTTAACAATGAGACAGTTCAAAGTGCTTTACATCATAAAAACATTAAATATTAACATTAGTTAAAATAAGCCAGTAAGTCATGGAAATGTGCCACATTTAGCCATATAAGCTAATTTGGATCAGTTTGATTATATAGAACAGAACTATGATATATATTTTAAAAATATATGAATTTTAATTTGAGATCTGCATTTAAAAAAGCTGATATTCCTGTTTGTTTGTAATCTGCATATGACTGGAAATTTTGAAAAGTCATGTGCCATGGATGTTTGCTGTGGTCATTAAAATAATACAGTGAGTTAAAGAAATATGCCAGATTTAGCCATAAGAGCTCATCTAGTTTTTTATTTTTATTTTTATAATGAATTTGAAAATTAAATTTACATATGCAAATAGCCACTTTCATGTTTTTTCTTGTTTACAGTCACAGAAATTCAGCATATGTGTCTCTCTCTGTGTGTGACATGAATATTTAATTTAAACTTTGCTTGTTTTTATTAAAGGTACAACCAAGGACTCTGTTTGTCTAGAAAACCTTTGTATTAAACAACGGTTGCTCTATTTTTAACAGGTAACATTGTTTAATGAGCTTTGCTTGATTATATAAATTTGAAAAAAATTTTACATTGAAACAAAATCTTTTTTAGCTGACTTTTCTGTTAATTTTCTTATCTGCATATGAATGACTGTTGAAAAGTCGTGTGCCATGGAAGTTGTCGTAAACAAGAAGTTTGCTGTGTAGTGTTGTTTGATTAATTATAACACTGATCACAGAATATGAGAGTGTGGACGTAGAGAGAGAGAAGCATGATAGATGAGTCAGTGTGATCCCAGGGAAAACCGCCTGAGCTCATGATATTCCCTCGCAAGCCTTGAATCTCACCAGCTGCTTGTTGCCACAAGTTCACAAACACAACCCAGAGCTCCTTTGAGTTTCTCTAAAAACAGGAGTAGCAGAGTTTCACATGCAGCTGGCGTCCAAATGGAGGTTCCACCTGCAGCATGAGACAAAAACGGTGGTTCCTAAGTAACGGGTCACCACCAGCAGTCCTGGTTGGCTCATTCAGTCAGTCTCTGCATGACAGCAGGAAGACCTCGCTCTGCAGAAATCTATTAGAATAAAGTGTGAGATTAAATGAGGAAGAGGTTTAATTTATTCTATATTTTATTTTAGACTGTCATTTCTTATTTTGCTATAGTGATATTGGAAACGTCACTATAAATAAGATAAAAGAACATATATATATATATATATTTTTTTTTACATGTACATGTACATATAAACTTCAATATTAAAAGTTTTTACATGTACGTTTACATTTACAATATATATATATTTCACATGTATCTACAGAATACAGAAGGCTACATTTACAACATTATATTTTTGGCTCCGTTGTTTCTTCCCTTCCACAGACTGAAGCTCCACATGCATTACTGCACATGAGGCCCCGATCCCTCTATCCATCTCCTCCTCCATCCTTTCATCACTTCTGAAGAAGACATGTGGGTATTTATACTCCTTGGCTTAAAAGAAGATACTAAACCCAAAGGGAACAAACCACCTTTTCTAAAGTTTGTGATCTTCATGCATGAATTGTTAACGATTTGCTTTGATTCTGCAGGAAATCACTGACTTAAAGGAGGTTGTTACCATCTGTAGGGTCTGTGTATAATGAGTAAATGTAGGCTGTTCTCATCTAAAAGTCAAAAACGTGGTTTAGGAAGATGGAGACGACAGCCCTCCAATGTGCCAAAATGCCTGTTTGACTCTGTTCAGCAGTGTTGTTTTCTTCTCTTCATCAGTTCCAGCCATCTGTTGCTCATTTCCTATCTATCCTTCCCAATTTGGCCCGGGAACCTGACATGCTTTGAAAAGAGTGCTTAAGTGTTAGAAGTATTCCTTTTCAAATGTGTTTTGCCTTGATGACAAACCTCAAAGCAATGCCATCATTTTAAATGGAAAAAAAAAATCTCAGTGTTATCACTGCACAGAAATCTGTAACTCTCACTCAGGATATTGAGGAACCTTCCTGCAGAAAGCAGGTACACTAAGGTCCAAACAGCCATATTTTACAAAAACAACAATACACAAGAAAATGCAACCTTATTCAGACTTTTTCATTGACTAATGCTAACATGTAGCATAAGGCAACAACATTTTTTGTTTAACAATGCAACATTTTTTGTTGCATTGTTAAAATCCTTTACAGGATTTTAACAATGCAAGATGCTCATGGATGTTGGTGTTGTGCTTTTCACTTTGTCAATTAGTGGTCCAAATTATGATTGAGTTTACTTTTAACTAGATGTAACTTTCATAACACAT
>CAEFZX010010542.1:0-58288 GCA_903066825.1 Alfaro cultratus
TATATACGGCAGGGGTGCAGGAAAAAAAAGCAAAAAGGCGCCGCAGAACCGCTCATTCCTAATGTCGCTCATTTTGCATATCACCCAGATCAATGTGATTAAAATACTCCAACACTTTCAGAAACTCAATTAGTTAATTAGATATCGTTTGAGTGGAAAGTGGCATTATTCATAAATAAATTCAAAATAGCCATTTTTTAATAGCTGTATCGATGTTCTTCCTCGGAACTACATATTTTAACGAAGCCAATTAAACTGCTATCACCGAAGATAATCGTCGCGGATGAGCTAATTAGAATAAGAACAGTCTATAGCGGCAATTGTGCACATAAACAGGAAGAGGTCAAGTTTCGGGTATTTCTGGGTTCTGTTGTTAATCAGTGCTGCGCGGAGCTGTTAATGGTGAAACAGTGTTTTGTGGAGGATTCCTTCACTCCCAAAGGCTCCATTGCTGCATGTTCCGCAGCTCAACGCGCTCTCTGATCGGCGCAGTTACTTCATACCAAGCGATCGGTGAGTTGTTTAATCAGAGATGTTCCCAGGGGTCTTACATAACCATATGCCTATATGATATCCACTTTCTTAAAACTAAGAAAGTGGAGAGATGTGTGAGACCGGCGCTCACGTTTGAAGATGTTGGTAGTTGTAAATTATTCATCCCGTGGCTGACTAAAAGACAAAGAAACCATCCTCTGTCATCCGCAGAATAAATCAGATTGGAAGAGTGGCAGGAGGAGACAGGGGATGGGGCGGGGGTCTCATCTGGAGTCCCTAAACAGATCGGTCTCACCTGCAGTTAGTTTCCCCTTTTGTCGCTGGTTTGACAGTAAGAGTGTGACAGAGGAACGGACATAGTGGCACAACTTGAAAGCATTGCAAAGTTATTCACTCCATCATCTTCTAAACTGAATCATTTACAGATTAAACATCTTTCTTTTTCTTTTGCACCACTTGTAAAGATGGGGAAACGCATTAAGGAATTTGTTCATTGCTGCCGCATAATCTCATGGTGAAGATTTCAGAAGAAATCCAAACTTTAATTTGAGCCCATACAGTGCAGGGCAAAGAAAACTTCATGTTAGGATGTAGTAATCGCTTGTTGGTGCCCCTGCTGTGAGGACATTTTACAACCTCCTTCTACCAATCAAATAGATCTTAATCTTCTTTAATTTTTAACCAGGTTGCAGCATACTCACAGAGGGATCTTGACTCTCTGCTCCTTTCTTTCTGTCTTCTTCTCAGCTCATCCAGCAGGTTCTCATAGGATTTTGGTCCACAGTTTTGTCAAACTGGCAAACTCTGGCCAGTTTGACATTTTTTATATCAAACTGACGTTTTTATGTCAAACTGGCCAGATGCTTCTAAAGATAACTCATATCTTGTTTCTGGGAGAAACCAGCAGATTTTTATTTTAATTTTAATTTAAACTGAGGTATTTGAAGAAGAAAAGCCAGACCAATATGAAAGTTTTATATTAGTCTCATTTGACTAAAACACAATGTCCCAGTTGAAATCCCAATAGTGTTTATTAAGCCCATATCACAAACATGTTGATGTTTATGACGGTAGAACAAAAAAATAAAAAAATCTGTCGTCATTCCCAAATATTGGGCACATAGATGGTCTCTAATGGTCAGTTCTCTAACAGTGAAATGTGTTTATATATCTCACCATCTTCGCCGATGTGCATTTTGGAAAGATAAATAAATATCTGTTCACATATAACATACTGTAGGCCAGTGGCTGAGAAAAAATGACTTGTGTGTCAATTTAAAAACCGCTCTAACAGAAAGTCAAGGATTGGCTTATAGAAACTGATCAAAAATGAAAGTACAAAAAGAAAACACTTCAGTTGCATTTAGGGATTAACGAGTGCTAGGATTGTATGATTACACCTTCTGTCTCTTTTCTCAGCTAAATAAATCTAATAATAAATCAAAATAATTTCTTAATCAAAATGATTTATTGTGCAGTTATGCTAAAAATACTTTTTAAATTAATTTTTAACCTCTTTTTCAGAGGTGGCAACAAACTCTTTTGCATCTAGTTTTTATCTACCAAATAGGCTTATTCTAAAAAAACCAAAAAAAAACTTAAATGCCACCCTTATTTACTTTTTCTCAAAAAAGTTAAAAAGTTTCTCACACTTGTAAAAAAAAAATTGTTGCACACTTAGACCTACACTCAGGTTCACTCAAACAGAAACAAATATTCAGCATTGGAGCAGAAATGAACCTTGACCTTTCTGCTCTTTGGGTTTCAAGTTAAAACATCAGTCTTGTTAGCATCATTCAAAGCTTTTACACAGAGGCTGTATTAGCCACCTGCCACTCTGCATGAAGACCAGCTCTGCTCCCATCAAAACTGACAGCTTAATAGGTTAGTCTTACATATGGCTGAACAAACACACTCACACACTGATGTGAAGGTGACGCACATTTCAGATTTCTTTCATCCATGCAAAGCCTAGCGTGCGCCGCGAACCTACAGCATGTATTTTTATTTTTAAATTTGCAGTATTTCTCCCAACAGTATGGCTAAAAGACAGCTGCTCCAATCAGCCTGATTGCGGCTGTGCCATGGCAACCAACAGCTGAAAATACATATTGGCTTTATTTTTAAAGCATCCACATTAGTGGAAATAGTTACATTGTTGTTATAATTCCTTTGTGCTTTAAAATTTAAAATATCCACACAGAGCTCCTACGGACAAATGCTCTAGACGTTTTCCCTGATCATGTCACTGGAGATAACTTCACGAAGCCAGAATCGTGATGCATTGGACTAAAGCAGCTTTGTACCTCGTGCTAGTCAAGCGGGAACATTCGAGCATGGACTTATTCAGGTGAAAGCACAGAAAAGCTCACCATTAATTAGTAATGTGAGTCCTAAGTAAGCTGCACTAATAATTTACATTGTGAGTAAAAACCAGCTGTTGCTGGCTCGCCCAGCTTCAGTTGCTCCATGTTTCTGTTTTTAGTTGAAAAGGGATCACTGTCTTGATGAAGAACATCAAGACATTGATTTGATCATAAGATCTGAATTTCTTTAGATGTTCATATAAACCTGGATGTGTAATTTATTCCTCATAAGATACCTGCAATAAGGAAAGACAGGAACAAAGAGAAAGTGACCTACCAATTATACTATCATTTAACTTATACAACAAAGTGATTGAAGCTGACTTGAACAATATAACTGATCAAAAACATTTTGCTACTTTAAAAATACTAGTAACTAAGTGACCGCTTGTGTTGCTAATTATCGATGCTGATCATGAACTATGAGAGTAATAGTTTTAAACAGCAGCAGCAGCGTTTCATGCTTTCCAGAGTTACAAGCAAAATTCAACAAGTCAAATAAATTGAATCGTTCAATCTACAGAAATTATTGTTACACTGGGTCGCCTTTAAAATGTTCCGAAAAATCAACAACAAATTGATCTGAACTTAGTATCGTTCATCCCGTTTTCAAACATCTGCTTTCCGTGGACTTGCAGGTTTCAGCCTCTGGGCGATTCTTGGTGAACCTCAACTCTACATAACTGCAGCTACTTTTTGTAAATGCCCAAATCTCCAGGAAACAAAAAAAACAGATTTAAAAGAAAATGTGCTTCACATATTAGTTTTGGAACTGAGTGTGTCGTCATTTACGTTGTGGCTGCATTTGCTATTCTGAAAACTGATAGTTTTCTTCTTATACCAGTTTATCATTACAATGTAAAGGAAACCTTAACTGAGGCAATGCTACAAGGAATAATGACTATCTGTCTCTTTTCATTTTGTGATATGTGTGAACTACAGTATCTAACTGTTTAATGTGTCCTTCATTTCTCTCAGTGACATGGGGCAAAAGTAAAACTTTTTGCTGCACTTTACAAGCATTTGTATTTGTGCTTTTTATCTAGGATTCATAAGACATTCTTATCAGTATAGGCACAATTTAATTTATTTTGTTATTCACAAGTTTTACCTGCCTTTGGCTTAGCAGAAATTATATGGCTACAACACATCAGTTAGGATTCAACGGGATTAATAGCAAAAAAATGTGATGAGAGATTTAAAGTTGTATGCTTTGTTTTCAAAGCATAGACTGTTTCAGATGCTGACAATACACACACTCACCAAATAATCCTAGCTAAAAATCAGTGATTTGTTGCTTTTTAAATATTTATTATGACTTTGATCAACATAACTTTACTGTAGTCTCCAGTAGGACAACCTGTATATAAAATGTGCTTTAAATCTATTCAGGAACGATACTGAGGAACAGCTTCCCAGATACTTTATTTACTGCAGAGATGAGCTAAATTGAAATGAAAGCAGCTAAAAGGAACTAAATGACCGACTGAAATAGAGATGAGGGGATACCGTGTGACTGTGGGATCTTGAAAAAATATCTCTCATTATGCACGGAATGAAACTCATTTAACACATACAAGACCTAAATTAGAAAAAGATGAAGCAGCTTCGTCCGAGCTGCAACTCCCGTCCTGGCACACAGATTTATGGTTATATAAATGGCAAAGTTTTGTCACGGAAAAGCCAAATCATCTCATGTTTTTTAATGTGTAAACTAATTTAACTTCAAATCATTAAGTATTCTGGTCACACTGGAGCACTTCTAATGACTTGCGTAAAAGCCTCCTACTTTTTCTGGATGCTTTTTCTTTTTTTTGTGATGGTGGAAGCTGCAACAAAACCTTCTCAAACAAAGTTGTCTCACTTTAGTGCCACATTCAGGGCAATCACTGGGCTCACAGTAATGAGTGTTGAGACAAGAAAGAGAGTGAAATGGCTGTTTAATGAGTGAGGTGGTAACGTGAGAACCCAAAGAAGGGATTCCCCTCAGCAGGTGTTGCAAGAAGAAAGAGGAGAGAGAGGTGGAGCTCAGCCAGTAACCTGCGAGGACAGAAGGATATAAACATAAAGATGGTGTTACAACATGAAAATTTGCTGTACCTTTGATCAGATGTGTCAAACTGAAGGCCCGAGGGCCAAATCTGGCCTGCTATAAGTTTTTACGTGATCCTTTGGACTCTAGAAGGACACATGGATAGAACGATAACAGCTGTGTGCTAAAATATTTTATCATTCAAATCAGAGCAGTTTTAGTCTGTAAACTGCCAAATTAAATCAATGTGATGAGGTACTCAGTGTTATTTAAGAAGTTCTCAACAAATTCATTTATTTTTTAATATTTGAATAGTTTGATAATAAGTAGTTTTATCAATATATGCTGCCACATCCTGAATGGGGAGAATCATTTCTCTGAAGGAGTGGAAACAGACGCGTTTCTCACATGTAAATACAAACAATCATCCACAAGAATCCAGAGGTCTAAGACAATATTCAATAAAAAATAAATAAATAATTAAATAATTAAGATTCTAAAAATATGCATTAATGAATACATGCATTTTATGTACAAAAGCATCAATTTCATACATGCATGCTGCAGCACATGATGTCATTGTGGAATTGCCCAAATGAATTTGATTGGTCTGAATTTGACTCTTTGTGACATTTAGCCAATCAGACGCTAGACTCAATATATGAGAGTTCAAAGTTACTAATGGTGTAAGAGTGCAGCATAATGATGGTGGACTAATTGATTTAGTACTAAAATGAAAATGTAATAAATTTCGCGTTTATTATTGCCTAGTTTTCACAAGGCATTGGAAATATGCTATGTATGAATAATTAAGGATAAGATTAAATTCATTTATTTGAAGTCATCATTTTTATATATGATTTTGATTGTTTTTGCACTCTTTTCAAGAATGTCTCAAAATATCCATCAAGTTCAAGTTTAACCTTTAACTTCCACCTCATTCTCTAATTGGTAGATGCCTAAATGGCCTAACAGGAAAAGGTCAGTGTTTGTGTTTGTAGAAGACATTTCGTCACGTTAATGATGTTGCACTCATCACGGAGTCTGCCTATTGTCCCTTATTAGACCTACAGGTAAATATCTGGTTGCTTAAGTATGCTCCAGATTTCTCAGACGCTATCAGAGAAATTTTTGTTGATTCGTAAAAGTTAAATGTATCATAAAAAGCTTTTGAGAAATGGATGTGATCTCCACCTCTTACTCGTTGACAGCAGCCCCATGCCACCATGAACAAGATGAAGGAGTTCTAGAAATAACATGGACACATTTTAGTCTTAAAATGAAGTGTTAACATGTCTGCTCCCAGTAGAGCCGTTTACTTCAAAACCTATTTTAAGAGTATTGATCCACAACCTTCCCAATTGTCAAAATGCCTTGAAATACGTATAATTTATGCAATGCAATTTTTTAAACAGTGAATCAAAGATTCAGTTTTTCTGCATTTTTTTCAGTTTGTAATTATGAAAAAAGTCATGAAGAAAGTATTGTTTTCCGCATCCTTACCAGGCGCTGTTTTTAGGTGCTATCCATTATTTCAACTGGATTTGATAATCAGTCTTTAGACAAACATACGTGGACAATCAATTAATAATTTTATTAAGGAATTGCAATGTAATAGTTGGTAGCTTGGTTGCCTACAGCAAGAAGGTTCTGGGTTTTAATAATCACCTTCTGCATGAAGTTTACATAATCTTCCTGTGCATGAGTGGAAGTTAAGGAGATAAAAGTGACGTTGAGTGAAAAAATGTGCTGTGCTCCCAACAGCAAGTAACTAAACTTAGTAAAAAAATAAGGAATGTATTTTTGATTGATTAATGTCATTTTTTTGTAACAATGTTTCTTACTGCTCCTAAAACACCTGTTTCCAGATTTGCCAGGAAGCATTGCTAGTTGACCAAAAAACACATTTCCATAGTTTTTGTGCAGTTCCTGTCTGTGGTTGTATCAAACCTCAAGTTGCAATTTTGACAATTATGACATTATGTTTCTTTATGGCTATGCTCCAGCCTTTTACAGCCTGCCAATTATGAATGTGTTGAAAGCATAAAATGACCAGAAATTACATTCACTTGTCAGACCAGAAAAATTAGAGCAACTATTATTCCAAACAGTCATTCCATGTTTAGCGATGTTAGCTTATGCCACGAGAGTTTTTCTTTTCCAATAAAAATAGTAATTTGGTGGGATGTCGGACAGACTTACATATGAACCTGCTTAGTATAAATCCCAATTCGCATTGGCACATTTTGTGATTTGCAGCTTCAAGAATCTATCTTTGGAAACATAATATCAAAACCTTAAATAAAAATGTACAACATGGTTTTTGTTTTGGCTCTAGTGGCCTTTATATTTGAAAGTGCTATGACAGGAAAGTAGGGTGATGAGAGAGAGGGAAGACATGCAGCAAAGGTCACCAGGCCAGGAATCGAACCTGCGACAGCCGTGTTGAGAACTAAAGACTTCTTATGTGGGTTGTGCTTAACCCCTGCGTCACCTTAGCACCCCAAAAATGTGCAACATGTTTAAAAGAAGGATGCAAATAATAAAAAACAAAACAAAAACAAAGAAAACCAGATATTTGCTCATCTTTGCAATGTTTTTGGTCGTTTAACATGCAAAACTCACCATTTACCAACTCAAATCCCTAACCTGGTATAAACCAGGCCCTTCTTCTACACTTTTGCTTCATACAGAGGGTCTGGGCTCGCTGTTGTTGAGAAACAATTGGTTACTGGGGTGTGGCGTCTGTTGAGGTTTTAAATTTTACCCAGTTGCCAACGTTTGCCCGTGACATATGTAATGTTCCAATCCAATGCTAAGAAACTTACCAGAAACTGCCTGCACTGTAATCAACTGTTCTCCACTGCGAAGAGAGAAGTAGTGATCTAAACCAGGCGGCTGTTAATGTTAATTCAATGTTTGGAAGTGTGGCCAACATGGACTGAACTGCTTTGTTCACTTCCACCTTTGCTAAAAGGCAGGCAGACTGCATTTCTAGAAAATCGACGTCATCGTTCACAACTTCTAAATCTACATGAAACAATCCAAATCAAGGGGAGAAAGCCAAGAATGTCCTGGAAGCGAGATTTTTTTTTTTCAAGTGGAATAGCACAGGAAGGCAGCGGCCAGGCTAGCAAATCCCATAGACCTAAACATAACTGTTTTCCTTTTAGGTTGTTCCTCATAAAACCTGTAACTTAGGAAAATGTTACCATTTCAGGATCAATATTTACTCCATTTGCTTTAATTTATGCTCTGTCTGAAAATCTCGCAACATTTTCTGCAAATGATGTTTTATAAACTGCATACCACCCCTGTAAATACACAAATGTGTGTTGTGAGAAGCATTTGGTGGATTGGTGTATAAATGGCTCAGTTTCCACAGACAGATCTCTGATTTTGGTGGTTTCATTTCATTCAACCAGAGAGATTTCAGGTGGAGAAAAACATCCTGATGGAAAATGAAACCAATTTAAATATTCAAAGGTCATTACCAAGTTTAATTCTCCACAGGTGCTTCCAACTTGAGTTTAATTTATTGTTTGTGCGTGGCAACATGTCCGTGTACGTGTGTGTACTTTTTGTGCCTTCCTTCCTTTTACAAACGTTCATCTTCAGAGCATTCCCACCCCCACCACCAAGGACCCTTCTCTTTGTCAGCTGGAAATGTGATTTTAGGGAAGCCTGACTTCCATTACCTTTGCTTCCTCTCAGCGACACTCCAACTCATTTCACCTGGGATCTCCTACCTGCTCATCCAGGCTTATGGCTGCACACATACACCGGATGACCTCCACTCTTCAACACTTTCTGTCGCCTGGGGGGATATTACCATATTAATGCTGCACTTCCACTCCTAACAGAAAATGAGTGTCATAAAAAAATCAGCATCCTTCTCAAACCTTACCCTTATTTTTCTTCGCTGCTGTCATGCACCCCCCTTCCTCTCACATCTGCCATCTTTTCTTGTAATTTTACCCCCTCCCTCCCTCTCTCCCAATTCCCTCACACAGTCTAGTTTGAAGTGCATAAAATGCTGGCAGGCTTTACTCTCTCTTGAATTAAAAAAGGCCATATGGTTAAAAGGGATATGGAGATGATTTGATAAGAGGAGAAAGAAAAAGAATAAGAGGCATTGTTTTTCTTTAAAGTTTGAGCGTGCACACCGAATCCTGGGTGAGATTTGTCGAGTGCAAATATTTCTGTTCGCAGCTGTGATTTATACACACACACGCCTGAGTGATCAAAAATGGGCTAGAAACAATACCCAACAGGTACTGGGTAAAAAGACAACATACAGAGGAGAGATTTTAATTCTTATTGTGTAGCCTAAGTCAGGCATCTTCTCCAGATGTCTATCTTTTCCATTGAGGGCTAACATATTTTGATGCATGTAGCGTTTTGCTATTCAGTCCATTTTTTCACCACCTTTTGTCACAACCATAGACTTCATTGCATCTTATTTGGATTTTATGTGATAGAGTGAAGCATAATTGTTTAAAGTTTAGGGGTATGAACATGTTTGAAGGATTCTGTGTTTTCAGATTTGAGCTCAATTGTCCTCTAGAAATTGAAACATGTAAAAAAACAAAACCAAACAAAGTCACAGATTTGAATTTGTCATTCATAAAATGAATCCACTTGCAGGATGAGGTGTTATTGCCAATATGAGTTTTGTTTTAAACACCTGCATTTTCATCTCCCACTTTGGGCTTTTATTTCTTGTCTCGTGCGGTTTCATACTCTGTTGAGAAAACACAGTCCTGCAGCATTAAACTGGTTTTATAGTCATGTTAAATTGTTGTTGTCAGTGTTTATTTATAACACCAGGCAATAGGTGTGACTAAACCTCAAATGAACGTGCAGGCTATTGAAGAGGAGTTTCACTTGTTGAATAGCGGCTGAGAGAGCAAATGGGAAAGCCTAAGATTCACGCTGTTATTTTGAGCAGAGCGAATAAACAATCTTCTAATGTTAAACGCCTCAGGCAAGAAACGCGTCATGTGACATCTTCCTATTTACATGTAGAAATGTTTTTTGTTTTTTTTTTCCTCAAATTCTCATTGTTTGAATAACAAGGATAAGCCACCACATTTATGTTGCAATTTAATATCTAAACATTTCTAAGTAGAGGTTTGTATTTTTCAGCTGTTACGCTTGAGGTGTGCCTGCTTTTTAGAAAGCAAAAGGTCTTGGCAGGAGTCTCCTCGCTCTGGTCAGGGTTCCCAGCTCTCCCACAAGACCGTGGACCATGCATGATCGGGCTGGCCCACTTGTCCTGGTCTGTCTTCCACTTTCTCTTCATCCCCTCCATCTCCTGGCATGTTTCCATGGAAACAACAGTGCAAAAAAAGAGAGGGCTGGGGAGGTGAGAGAGAAAGACAGAGAAATCCCAAAGAATGTGTTTTGCACTCTGACTCCTGCTGAGTGTTTTATGTTGTTGTAATAGGTCATTCTATATTTTTTAAATGGAAAGAGAGAGAAATACTGGCATTATTATCGCTCTGCTCTGTTTTCATAATCTCCCATCAATACAGTTAATTACTACTTGTCAACCTCTTTGCCTTGTTGGGGTAAAAAGGATATGAGACAGACCGTTCTGGCTTGATAATTTACTCAGATAAACTTCTTAACACTCTGTCTAATTAAGCCTCTGAGAATTGTGGCGACTGACACCGGGGACTAGCAGCATAAATCCCCGATTTACAACTAAAACTATGTACACAGTGTGTGTGTGCTTTATTTCTGGTGGGTTTGTGAGAGCACAAATATGCATTCTTAAGTGGGAGCACATATAAAATCCTGTTAGAACGCGCTGGAAGTCTCCTTCAGCATCAGCGCACATATAGATAATTGGGGTTTTTCTCTCCATCATCAGCAGAACAGCTTTCATTATGCACAACTGCAATGCAAAACTCTGGCTATTTATAGCTGCTGTTCACCTGTAGTCTTCATATCATACCTGGGTGTCAATCATGGGTAGGATTTACAACTAAAACACACTCAGAAAGAGTCCCAGAGGCAAGAACTCAGTTGAAATTATGGAGATCAGCAAAATGAGAGACATTTATTTAAGAATTTAGGATGTGTATGTGCTGTTCATATAAATCACATCAATTTTCAGAAAAAAAGAAACTGAGAGCTTTTTTTGTAGGCAATGCCCTTTGGCAACCTTGGTAAAGTTGCGTAAAATCCTATATAAAGTTCAACTACAGCAATATAAACTGACATTGAACTTGAAAAGATTTACATCCGTCTGTTCTACTTGAATGACATGTTATGTCATTTTTAAGACTACATATGAGAAATAGAAAACTGGCGCTTTGTGTTCATACTTCCAGGAAATGTGTTTTTATCTAGATGTTCTTGGACACAAATATTAGACATGATTTAGCTACATTTGTTTTATAGGAATCTCCAGGGATACCAAATTAAATGTTGAACTTCTTAGATCAGAGTTTATTCTAAGTAATAGAATAATATATATATATATTTTTTTACTTTATAAAAATTTGTGCTACCAAATGCTAACTGGTATAATTTAAGCCACTCGGTTAGAAATTAGTGGCTTCTATAAAACTATATATTACTACAGAGAATTTAGTTGTACATTTGCCATTTAATTCCCGTTAAATACATGGTCAGTTTGTTGCACAGTTCAGTGCCATAAAAGTTAATATTTGTTACATCAGTATAGTAAGATATGCGATCAATTCATGCCAATATTTAAACCTGAATAAGGACCCAATAACTACGTTTTGTGTTTCATTGGACCAAATTATGCACTGGTTAAAATGCATTTCACAGAACGAATGGTCTATTAAAGAAAATATTGCAGTCTGTATGGAATGACGTTCTCAATGTCTGAGACGAGGCGCAGCTTATTGAAGTGTAAGAAGCAGTTTGTCATGTTTCTGAGCAGCTTGGATGCGCAGATGTTTTGATACTTTTTTAAGTTTAATTTAGGCTGTGACTTTGCAACCATGCATTTTTGTTTATTTTTATGAACCCTACAACTGCACTGCCTAACCTGAAGACAGATTTAAATCTTTAATAAAAGATAAAAGGCTCTAATGTGCTAAAAAAAAAAAATCTTGTTAACCAAATTTATGATTCTTTGGATTACATCCTATCAATTCAGTCGAATAGCGACATTTTTAATTTTTTTTGCTTGGAGCTGATTTTAATAATTTACCTTCCTTTTTCTCTGTTTAATTTTCTCTTTGTTTTACAAGAAGTATTTGTGTTTGGAAGACGGTGAACAGTTGATGTGACATGACAAAATGTTCCCTGAGGGTACGTTTTGTTACCGCTGCAGCTTGTAGTAGCACAGGAGTAAAGGAGTGTTCAGTCATGTGATCATAAAAGAGTTGTGCAATCATCTTCCTTAGAAGAAAAGTGAAATGAAGTCACAGACACAATAAAGCAGCGAGAGGAGAAGCCAATAATTAAAATACGACACAGGTCTTCTTGAACATTTACAAAGACTCCAGAAAACCATCCGGAGAATGTCTGTGTTTTCTTTAGCATACTTGCATTGAACTTTGACCTTTGAGTTGACAGAACTCTGAAGTTCCTGTCAAAGCTTATTATTGTTGCTATGGAAACTACAGTTTTTATAGCTACATTTTAGCCTAGTAAACGTCTGCTAAGATGGCACAGCCTATGTTTTCAGTTGGACATGTAAAGAGGAAACGAATCGATTAATATATTAAAACAAATGGCACTTCAGCGACGCCTGAAGCGATTCAGTTCTGCCAGCGGCAGAGTTTATATGGAGGTCCATGAAACCCAGCTTTTCATTTTGAAATTCCACTTTCGCTTACTTTCAGTATAATTTCCATATTAGCTGAATTTTAACTTGGACCTAAATGTTTAGCTATGAACTAAATATTTACAGCAAGCTAAGTATGTAGTTAACAAGCTAAGTATTTAGCTGGAAAATTAAATGTTTAGTTCGGAAAATAAACATTTAGTTTGCAACTAAATATTTAGCTAGCAAAATAAATATTTAATTTGGAGCTAAATATTTAGTGTGTAAACAAAATATTGAGTTTGAAAGCTAAATGTTTAGCTCAGACTTAAACATTTAGTTTGGAACTATTTAGCTAGCTTATTGTTTTATTTAAATATTTAATTTAAAAGTTAAATATTTAGTTTTCAAACTAGATAGTGTGTGAATTAAGTATTTAGTTTGGAACTATGACATTTATAAATGTATAAATAACATGATTAAATGTGACTGAAAAATGAACTCTTGCATTTTTAACTCAGGCTATATAAACCTAAATATTGCTGTTAATTTCTTGCTGTGTAACTTTAAAAATTGCACCCCATATGTGAGATGTTCAATGCCAGGCATGTTTCAATAAACTAAAACTATTCTTTTAGTTTCTCCACCATGCTGTCTCTGGATCTCTTGCTGTGTTCCTTTGTCTTCATGATGCTGTTTGATCACGAAAATCCTCTGACAAACCTTTGACACCTTCACAGAACAGCTGGATTTAAACAGAGAAAAAAATCACACACATTTGCACTCTGCAGGCTAGTAAGGTGATTTCTAAAGGATGGTTGTAGCATTTTATGAAAGGATATCAGAGTAAATTGGGCTGAATACAAATGTACAAAACACTTATATTTTCTTTGTAAAAAAGACAACAAAACAAAACAAAAGAAAATGTTTAACTTGTTTGGGGTTTATAGGAGTCAAGACTGCAGAGAAAAGAAATGAAGAAGTGTCTATTTAAAGTTGATTAATGTGTTATATGTAAGTTTACCCTCATTTATTCCTCCTGTCACACCAAACTTCATAATTCACAGAAATATTGATTTACTCATGCAGATGTTGTAAAATGTTTCCACTGAATGAGTCTGTCTCTGGCAGACACAGTGTCTGTGAGACAAAGGGATCATTGTACTTCAACTCCAAAGCTCTGACTGAAATTCTCTCTGTTTGATCTGCAGGCTGTAATCTACAAACGCTCAGAAGAAGAGACGGACGAAAGGGACGGCGGCGATGCTGTACATGGCCTCTGTCAGAATAAAAACAACAGCGCTTTGAGATTTGCTGGTGCTGCTGCGCCTTTGAGATTTTTTTTCTTTCAGTGGCACCATCATCAGCTCTGACCAGCCACTGAGCAGACTCCACAGGCAGGACAGTGTCATTGTTTTCTCCAGGGACATGTCATTGGGGAAATCCCCCATGTGGGGGGTGCGCCCTGTGCCCCGACCCCTTTGGCTGTCCCATCTCAGCCTGCTCTGCTTATGCGTTTCCCTCTTTACCCGGGCGACACACGGCCTGCCTGTGGTGGCTTATAACACAGACTCCAAGAAGGAGATCACCCTGGAAGGAGATCTAATGATTGGCGGCTTGTTTCCTGTGCATCAGAAAGGTGAGGGGTTGGAAGACTGTGGGAAGATCAATTCACAGAGAGGGATCCAGAGACTAGAGGCTATGCTGCTGGCCTTGGATGAAATCAACAGGGATGAGCAGATCCTTCCTGGGATCAAACTTGGAGCCCACATACTGGACACCTGTTCCAAGGACACTTACGCTCTTGAACAGTCTCTGGAGTTTGTCAGGGCCTCCCTCACCAAAGTGGACGACAGCGAGTACACATGCCCTGATGGTTCCTACGCCATTCACGACGATGTCCCCCTCGCTATCTCTGGGGTCATAGGAGGCTCCTACAGTGATGTCTCTATCCAGGTATGCATATGTGATTAATTTTAGCGCTTTTACTGTAAGATGGCCATTTAAAGACTCTGTCAGGTGTTTCTTGCAGCTACTGTGGGCTGGAGAGAGAAGACAGAAAACAGGTTTCAGCTACGAGTGTGAAATATTATAACAGCCCACTTAGACTTAAATACCCCTCGCAATTACCCTTTGCAAGATCTTAACCCTGGGATTTAATGAGTATCAGTTCCACAGGAGGATCTGTTTACCTGAACACAAATGTGCCTGAGTGATCTAATTTAGAGGATCTCTTTCTCTTCCCCTGTAATTTACACTTTGGCAATGGTCCTGTCAGAGGCAGACGTGCTACAGATGTTGCACTTGGGACTGGCTGACAGGATGACTAGCGACAGCCTGATTGCGCTCTGCTCCTTTTGGCTCATTCAAGCTGATACGAGGAAATCTCTGCTAATTGGCTCTCTGAATCCTTGGCTGTAATGTAGTTTCTACATCAGTGCAGTTCCAAGTCATTGTGAAGAGGAGACAGTGTGTCCTTTGGAAATGAGATTTGTAAATATCCACAAATATGCATGCTCGAAATCATTAAAGCAGAGACATCATCATCCTGACTCAGCCAGCCAGAGGACAAAGTCTTTCTCGCTCACTTCAAAAGCATGCTTCACCTCACTTCAGCTGCAGCAGCCTCCTGTTCCAGATATACACTTCTTTAAAGAAAGGAACGTACTTTGGCCCTCCTAGAAATATAATTGGATTCAAATCACTTCTAGACCAAAGATTATGATGTAACCCTGCCTGTGGCTGTCTGTCTGAGTAGCCATCAGGCTTCCAGAGGCATCCTTTTATACATTTCTGTCAAGTTTCAAGGTAACTGGATGGTTAAAATGGAAACTCTTCCAATTTTAAGTGGCATAGAGTCGACAAGGTGTCAGATATTTTAACATGATAGCATCCGCCACGCCTCTCCGCCGACGGCAGCAGCTTTAACTGCTCATCCAAGGCGAATTGAATCCATTCTTTCATGTTGTTTATCCCACATTCTGGTCCTACCATCTGAGTGTTGCAGCTGAAATTGAGGCTCATCAGACCAGGCAATGTTTTTTCAATCTATTTTCCTCCAGTTTTGGTGAGGTTGTGCAAAGACTTTTCAGCTTCTAGCAGCAGGAAAAACACCTGGTGTGGTGTTGTTGCCCATTTCCTTCATGTTGCGCATTCAGAGATGGTATTCTACATACCTCGGATGTGATGTGTCACGTCAAAGCAGTCTGCAGATTCTCCTCTGACTTTTGAAATTGACCTTTGATATTGTTGTCCACACAACTGCTTCCCATTGCTCCATTTCAAACCACTCTCCAGAAATAAGATTGTGTGAAACTCCCATAGATCAGCAGTTTCTGATCTTAAAACGATCAACCATGCAGTGTTCAAAGTTACTTAAATCCTCTTTCTTCCTCATTCTGATGCTCAGTTTCACCTCAGAAGTAAACTGTTTTCACCATATCTAGATATCTAAATGCTGCTTCATGATTGGCTGATTTGCTATGCACTCAGGAACAAATAATTAAACTTACCTATCTAATAAACTGGCTGGTGAGTAAACACACACACACACACACACACACACACACACACACACACACACACACACACACACACACACACACACACACACGCAAGCACACAAATGCCTTGCAACCAAAAGGGTCTGGGTTCGAATCCTGGCCCGGTCTTTCTGCATGAAGTTTGCATGTTCTCCCTGTTATTAGATTGAATATATTTCAGCACAAGTGCGTTTAAAGTTTGCCAACATATTATGCATTGATTCTAAATCAAGGAGACAAGCTAAATGAATTATTCTGACAGTCTAAAGTCTGAACTTATGATTTATAGAGGTTAGAAGTCAATTTGCCAGAGTACATTCACAGTATGTTAGCTAATTTAATCAAAATCCTAAGGTGAACTGATTTTGAATTTTTCAAAAAGACACCAGTGGTCACTATTTAGTGCAATCCAGGAATACTCATGTAATGTATTGTTAGAGAGCTTACAGAGAAGTGATGTAAGATGATTCAGAGCTTAAAGCAAACAGAAAATGATACAAAAGATAAAGAAAGAGAATTTAAAAAAATGAAATGGAAAAAGTTATTTTACAAGTTAAAATTTTTTAAAATAAATAAATTAGATTTATGATGCACTAAATTTAAAGGATGCAAGACATCTGAAGAAGAATTCAGATGATAGAAAATAAGTAAATGCTTCCTCTCTTGAACAGAAAACAAGGATGTCTCATTTAAATCAGCAATGATTGTCTTTAATTGTGTAGGCTGCTCTAAATATTGCAGAACTTTGTGAGCATTTACTGTAATGATGACAAAACAGCATGAAGTACAGTACAGTCATGAGCGCCGAAATCAAGGGCTCCCAGGAAAGTGATGTAAGAGGAGGATTCAGAGCAACAGTGGAAGGATTCCTGGTGAAAGGCACACAGCTTGGAAATAAAGGAGTTGATAAACGAGGTGTAATTTTAGCAAAACCCTGCATCTGGGACTCCTTAGAGACTGCCCTTGTCTTGTGGTAATTTATGGATGTGCTATTAAGAGCCTGAGGTCTGCATGAGCTTCTATCTGTATCTTCCCCAACAGTGGGAGTAAACCACAGGACGCAGCTCTCTTTCTCACCATGAACAGCTTTCTGCACTGTGATACGGTTCTTAATCTTGGCTGGCTGGTGAGTGTTTAATCATGGCAGTAAATACCAAACGGCCTGTGACCGCATAATTATTTTGCACATTCGTAAGGTTTTAAAGATTTGCTGTGTAAACCGTGCCCTTTACAAATAAGATGAGGTGTATCTTTTTAGACATTTTATTGCCCAGTTGATGATAGTTTTACACAAAGATATGTATTTGGGGCACAGGAATGTGTGGCATTTCTGTGCTGCCGCTGGATACAATCTCCACATAATTTCTTTGTCCTTTCTAACTGCCTGGTTTGTGCATATAATCTATAGCCTGTCAGACCTTTTGGTGAACCAGCCCCGCTGTGTGAAAGGTTACAAAGTCTGCCCCTTGGTGACAACAGCAGGTGGTTAATACAGATGAGTGTATTTCACCTCAGAGGGAAGGCAGTTATAAGAAACATAAATGCATCAGCCTAAAAAGCCCCTCGCTGTCTGGGCAACTTAGAACATGAAGGCAGAAGATGGCAAACTGACAGGTGGTAAGAACGCCGAGTGCCGCCTAAATGTGCCACAATGTCGAGTTGTGTTGCTGTGCTGCTGGTGTTGTGAGGTGACAATCGCAGGCATGAGGGCGGATCTGGCTCCGGGCCCGGCCGCGCTGGCATTATACGGGCACAGATTGAGTTGAAGCGAGGAGGCGAAGTTCTGTGACGCTGTCACAGGCGAGGCCCCATGTCCCCCATCTGTGGCTGCAGCCGGGCTGCCTGGTGACTTGGCAGAGGTGTGCAGGCACACACAGAGGATGTCGAGCAATCGCACCAACGGATCATGTTTCACAGAAACACTGAGACAGTGACAGGCAGACGTAAGCGGGGAAGGAGAAGGAGATGGAGTGAGTCACATGGCTTCATATGGCGTCAAAACGCTTGACAAGCAAAGCCTGGATCTTATAAACAGTTAGAGGGAAGTCTGTAGTGCCATCTGGACAGTTTGAGTGTACTTGTAGAAAAAATTATGTGACTCAAGTATTTAGCCTTGAACATTTCCCTCATGGTTTTTCCATGGTGACCTGTTTACTACATACAGGCTCTTAATTTACGCATAAGGGCCTGAACTGTTGCCCAGAAACACGATGACCCGCTGGATTTAATCATGTTTTGCTCATTGAAAGCTTCAGTGGGGAAAGTATGAAAAATGTCAAGCAAGTTTACCATTCAGAGGTGACCCAAGGTTGCAAGAAGCACTAAGCAAAAGTGAATTCAGAGGCCCTGTATTCCCTACTGTGCCACAGACCTCTTTTTCATTTTAACCAACTTCAGTGATCTAGTGAGATGCGTGACTGCCCACTGCAGCAGCAGAGCCCAGAATGTGATTAAAAAAACATGAAATCAGACCTAGACTGCATTAATATTAGATTGTTTCATAGTAGTTTTGGTTTAACAGCCACTGTTGAAATGTGTAATAGATGCTAAATTAACTATGACCATTTTGACTACTAACTGTAGAAGTAGAGGAAAGGTTTTCCAATTGGAAAAATGAAAGGAATGATTTCCAGCAACAAAACTATAAACGGTTGTTTGTAGAAAGCTGATTTGATTATAATATTTACTGTAAGATGTAGAACAAAAATGAATGGCTGTATGTAAATGCTGTGTTTGGCAACCAAGAAACCTGTTGCTATTAGAAATTGTGGAGTACTCATTACATGAGATCAACATTTAGCTACTTTATAAACTCTGGAGTACTTATTACTTTAGGCCAACACTTAAAACAGAAAAAAAAATATTAGTTGGAACCCAGAGAAACTTCTTCTAGTTTATAAATTGTGGAGTACTTATTCTTATCTAGCAGTCCAGGACAGGAATATTTAGTTTTATACTTCACTCAACTCAGAGCAGGAATTAAAGCAAATTTATAATCCAAATCTTATTAGTTTATCTAAAGAAACTTAGCTTAGATCAACATCTATCATTAAGCTTTTAATGTTGGAGCAAGACCTAGAGAAACTCCTGTTAGTTTACAAATCTAGAACAAATTTAAAAAGTACCATCTAGTTTTATATAATCAAAGACGGAGAAACAGTATTTAATTTTTATCAAAACAAGAATCCAGTTTATAAATTACGGACTACTTATTCTTATTCTTATTAAACATGGGGAGCCAACATGTAGTTTTATACTTTTACCTTTTTGTCTTTCTTTTGGTTTGCTGTTTTGTTGTATTTTCTTCATGTAAAGCACCTTGAACTGATTTGTTGCTGAAAATGTATATAACTAAAATTACCTTACCTTACCTATTACAAAGTTAACAGAAGGTATGAATTGTCAGTAAGTTTAAATTGGAAGATGACTATCAACCATAAAGGGCAAAGATCTCCTTCTGGGCTTCTAACCAAACAACCAGATAGAGATTTAAAGAGGAGCAGCAAAAGCAAATGAGGTGGATCAGCTTGCTAACAGCTGATGGTGTCATCCAGTACATGTTACTGTGACGCAACGTCTCTGTTGCCCAGATATTGAGCATTTAGCATGTCATGACTGACATGAGACTGTGATACACCAACAGTTTTCACTCAGAGGCCTCTTGAGATTCATTGCGAGACCGACTGATGCCGAGGATCCGTCGTGCTCACAGCATCATCAACCACCCCAGTTCTACACCGTCTAAGACGAAAATGAAAACAGAACAGAGCAGATATAATGCAACAGCAAAATAATCTCCCAGGTAATCTGATTTGGCTGATGGTCCTACTTTGGAAAAAATGGGGGTTGAAGAGGGTCCTTAGAAAGTTACCCTAGCTCCTGGGAAAACATCCTGCAGTGGAAACTCTGCAGGATGCAACTCTGAAGACATATAAAATGTCATAAAATATATTAATATGATTCAACAGGCTGGCTGTTAAGGCATATTTGCTTTGTTGCCATGCATTGTCTTAAATGTGTAGATTAATCCAAACTGTGCTGTATCCTCCTATTACAGCCCAGGAGCATCTTGCCTCAAGTGTTTGCTTTTGAATAAAACATGAACAAGACTGCTTTTGTTACCCAAACAGCAGATAGTCTTACTATATCTGCCTCACTGGTGAGAGAGCATCGGCAGGCAAAGGATCATAATCACCAGGGAACATAAGAAGGACACCTTTTGAATATCAAGCTCTCTAATGTTCGCAGAAAAAATCAATTACAGGAGGAAATTTCTGTAAGTTGTGGAACACATACAACAAATCAGGACAAAATCAACAAGCTGACTTCATGTAAAGTGAGATTTCATCACTAACTAAAAGTGGCACGTTCCATAAATCACAGAAGTGATAAAAACATATTGATAATTTAATATATTGTATTTAGAAACTTTCAGCAATCCGATTTAAATCCATCACACATAACTCTGCTTCATTTCAGAGAGGCTCTCTCTAATATGAAAGCACCTATGATTCATGCAGAGGATTTAAACATTGAAACTCGCATATCTACATCAGGAAGAACTATGGTGATAAATGGTTTCGTGGAAATGCATCATTCATAGATGAAACTGAATAATGTGCTCTGAAATTGTGAATAATTGACAGTGATAGGATAATTCAGTGGCTCGGCAGAATCCAATATATGAGCTGTTGAAGTACATACCGTGTCCATCACTCTGGGAACGCTCTCTGAATTCAATGGATAAATCTCACAACGAAGCACAGTCAGCTGCACCTAAAAATGATCAACCAAATAATATTTTATTATCAAACTGCACCTCTGATTCAATTGTCACTAAATTAAGAAGCCTTAATGTCACAGAGTTACTAATTTCACTATTAAATGATGTGCAACACTTAAATGCAATCCTAACAGTTGCATGACTCTAGTGGCACATACCAATTGAGTGTATCAGATCAATTTATTGTCATGTAATAATTTATTAGCATATAAAAAGATAGAAAGCATTTTCTGGGGATCTCCAACAGATCAGAGTAAAAATAATTAAAGTGACATAAATTACACAACATGGTAGCAAAAACATCCAAACAGCATCTGAGCATTTTGTAAGCTGGGAGCAGACATCTGTTGAGCACTTCAGTGATTCTGATATTAATGCTTTTCATGTGGAAGCAGTCAAAAAAAGTTAATGAAGAGAATATAGAAAGCCTCTGATAATTAGACAAGATTTATTTAGCATCAATCAAGTATAACCACACTTCAACCTGAACCTTTAATTAACATAAGAAGTGACTAATCAAACTAAGATATACATTCAGCAATAATTCAATTAAACAAAAATCAACACAAACAAGCAGGAGGTGCGATTTAGTTCCTTCCTGTAAAGTTGTGTATTTTGTTTTCAACAGACTTCTCATTAAAACCATACAGCTAAATAAAAAAATCACAAGAAGTCATCTAGCACAGATTTTACTGCATAATGTTTTTAACATGTGTAGATATAATGTTTGTGCCTGTCCACTTGCTGATGTATGCATATGTCAGGGTGTTTCACAGAGCTGTGCTGAGCCATATACGTGTGACACTGAGTGGAGCTAACGACCGCTGCTTTGGGAATAGTGTGATTGCTGTAGATGCACACTGAGAGACAGTCTTCTGGGAAGAGCAGATGGGCTTTTCATGTAGAAATAATCATGACCATCCAACAAAGTAGGGCTGATATTTCCTGGATCAGGCCACTCTGATGTTGCTGCATCTCTCTGTCTCTGTTTTTATTCCTTTGTTGGCCCCCAGCCCTCCCATCATTTGTGGAAATAAGAACTAGAAAATAATTTTAGATTTGTTTTACAGATTTGTTGTGTATGTTTCACAGGTAGCGTCAACAAATATCCTCTCATTCATTTTCAAGCCATCCTGGTCCTGATATGAAAATGGCACCCACTGTTATAAAAGAACAATAATTATAACTTAAATCAATAAAGCAATAAGAAATGCACAGAATATCTGAAATTATTAAGCAAACCATAATCTACTCACTTTTGGCATCAATTATAAATAATCTTGATTGTTTCAATTTACCTTTAAGGTAAGTTGTATGCTGTAAGTAAAAGCTTAAATATAAAATTACTTACCTCATGTTACCTTAGCCTGGCTCTAAAGAAGCTCAGAAATCATCATCTAAACATGAACAATCATCTTTCATCTTCTCACTGTGACATAAATTAGAATACAATTTCTAAATAAGAATATATTTCCTGATCTTCCAGAGATGTTTCGATTACATTGTTTTAAAATTCGCTGTTCAATTACTCTTCTACTTGCTTCCACTTTTGCACTTCCAAGCCTCTTATTTCTCTTTTTTCTGTGTCTCATTCACAGAGCATATTGAACTATTGCTGTTTCAGCACAAACACCCATCAAACTCAACAGATGTGAACAGCTTGCACTTTCTTTATTTTCTCTTCACATAATAAAAATTGGGTCATTGTTTTACGTCCCAGACAGAGGGGTATGTGCTCTGTGCTCTCGCCCTACACCGAGCACCAGGACTCCCTCGCCCCCAGCATAGCAGCTGACTGCATCACGCTGTCCTCATTATGCCCCAGGTACACGGTGCAGTGAGCGCAGGTCTTTTTGCAGCGTTCCTGTCCTCTTTTTCTGAAAGCAAGCAGTGCAACAGGTTTCTTTTTCATCTTCTCTTCTCCCCTGCCAGTCGCAAAAGGCACTGTTCTCTGAGAATTTAATGGTTTTTATATTCTGGCGGAAGTTGTGACAAAATGTTCTGAGATAAACACAAAAACGTTTAATTATTATGTTATTAAAATCTTTGTCATGTGTTTCTATAGAATATTAAGTTCATTATAAGGTATTTTATATGTTTGAAAAAGCTCTTTTGAGTTTCTCAGCAATTAAGATTTTAAGTTTTTTTGGATATAGACCAAAAATATCAATAGTTTTATGCTTGAGCATGATGAACATGCTGGACACTGTGGTTCATCATGCTGGAAAAAACACAATTCATCAAAAAAATGTATCACTAAGTTTCTCATGGGAAATATTTTGATAGCGCTCTTTAGCTTCACACATAATTATTGTAATGCTCAGGCACCATTTGCCATTTAAATATTTGTAAATTAACTGTTTCTGCTTTGTATTCACAAATATACCCTTATTTTTACTTTTTTATTTTAAGATGTTTTAATTCATTTTAATTGATGTTCAGTTATATATGATTTTGCAATCATTAATTTATTAATTTAGTTTTACACAATTAGAAATGGATTACTGTAACATGGTAAATCAGTAGATCAAAACAAAATGTGCCTTCGGTGTGAATGATTCTAGTAAAGATGGAAGTGTCGGATTGTCTGCAAAACATTTTTTTTCTGCAATGGCCCAAAATGACTGGAAATACCCAAGTTGCTAAAAATGTGATGCTGATTCTTTTCCAAAAAGTTGTTGCAGCTCACAATGTTCATGCTTCTGTTTTTTTTGTTTGTTTTTTTGCATCTGAGGCTCGTTTCCTGGTCTGGGGTTCAGTCCGACTGTCTCCCATCAAAATCATCCAGTTGAGCATTACAGTCAGTTCAAGGAGCAATAGAAGAAGGTGTCCTGGTCTGCTGAATCCCATTTTCTTTCAAATCATTTGGATGGTTGAGTCCATGGGCATTGCATGCATAAGGAAGACAAGCCACCAGGATGCATTATGGAAAGAAAGCAAGCCTGTGGATGAAGTGTGATACTTTGCGGCAAGCTTTTGCCGAAAGACCTTGGCTTCTGACTTTTTTGTAGCTGTGATGGTGGAATGAACGTCCACAAAATGAGAAACAATGGTCCGCAGAACAGAGTAACTTCTCTTCTTCAAGATTTGATGCTGGGTTGCCACTAGAAGTCCAGATGTTCACTGGGATTTATTCTGTTAAAAATTAGAGCAATTCTAAGGACAGAGTGGGAAACTTCCTCATTATTAGGTAGTCACCTCATGCCTAAAAGCCTTTAAATATGAAAGTTGCCCTGCTCAAGATTTACTTATTCCACAAGATGAATAACATACATATCTAAAATAATAAAATAAAGAAATATGAAAAGCCAAAACGGTGAAGGAGGACAGATGAAAAAGCCCAATTGAAAAAGCACACACAATAAAAATCTTCTCGAGCAAAATGACAGTTTGAATAACAAAATAAACTCTCTCCTAGCTTCGATGATAACTTGCAGCTTTTGTCCAGAGGTCGCAGAAGCAATGGCAAACGATAAACACAAAGAAAGAAAGCAGAAACCTATTTACTGCCAACCATGACTCTATGCATGGTACATCTCCACCTTTTCCTGGCCTACACTCTCTGATGTCATGCAGTTTACTCCTCTGGCTTCTGCTGTCCTCTTCTATCACATCTCTTGCTCCTTTGAAGTCATCAAAGCAGAGATTAGTCAAAGAAAATCTTTGCGTTGTAGTGGCTGGTTAGCTGATCATTTTCTACACTGTAATGTTTGGCAGTAATAATTCTATCAGGATGACATGAATGATTTAGGAGGATTCTATATTTTTATGCCCAACAGTTCAGCTTGTTTATCCCCATCACTGTCACATGATAGACTCAGTCTTCAGCAAACCATTGATGAGTTTTGGCAGGTTGGAGAGAGTTGGCTCTTTATGTAATGCTTGTAAAGATCTAAAGGTTCCCTTATAAGCACCAGTGTCTTGTCTGTCACTGATTTACAGCCTTTTGAACATGGCTTCTTTTATAAGAAGATTAGAGCTCTATTTAATGTAACCATATAGGAATTACTCACACTGTGCTGCAAGCACTGAAAAATTCCTTCTTCATGGATGAATGATTTTTTAAAAATCTTATTCTGGTATTAAATAATGTTATATACGGACCACTAATAATTTTGCTGGTAATTGTATTTCTTTTTATGACAATAGTTTGGCTTTTTTTCCAAATGCATCTTTAATAGAAAATAATGTTATGATTTAAAAATGCCTTTTTAAAGCTTATTCGTTAGTTCTTATTTTTATGAAAAGCAAAGATAATCCGATAAAGATTTTTCAAACCAGGCTTAACATCCTTACAGCATACAACTGTAATATTTACAATAATTTGATTTAGTGGCATTATCTTAGTTTGTACAAAATCATTTTACTATAAAATTATATAAAGAGAAACTTACAGACATTTGTTGAAAAATTACCATAAAAGTACAATTTAAAGTTTTCTACAGTCTCCACATAATACTGTGATTGAACTTTTTAGTCTGCATGCCAAGCTGTGTGGACACTGTACATCTCCTTAAACACACAATATTCATAGTGGAACATGAATATGAACATCATGCTGCCACCATAGCATCATGCTGGTGGTGGCAGCATGATGCTGTGGGGAATACCTTTTATTAACCAGGGGCAAAGAAGCTGGACAGAATTGATGGTAAATTTGATGAAGCTAATTACAGCGCAATCCTGAAAGAAAACCTGCTAGAGCCAGATTAAACACCTATGGTAATGGTTTATTTTACAGCAGGACAACGATCCTAATCTTGAAACCACAGCTACAATGAAATGTCTCAAATGAAAGCATAAATATGAAATTTTAACTTTATGTGAAACCTGAATATTGGCCTAAAGATTCCTTAAAATAACCACTTATAAATGTTCAAAAGATAGTTATGACAGTACAAGTAGGTATCCAAGCCAACACATTAATTATTTTATACACCAACACAAGCAAAAATGAGAATATTTTTCTACAGCCAAAGGTAAAAAAAAGAGAAAAACCTGCATTTTTTAAAACATAAAATTAAAGTACACAGACTGAGTAGAATTGGATCTTTTTATACTTTAATAAAGAGCAAAAAATTTAACCACTCAGACATTGTTGGACATACATTCCTGCTGAAAATCTCTCAACATTCTTACAATAGAGTGAATAATTTCTGAAAAATACCTTACTCTGAAAGTTACAGTTAATAAACTACTTATTAGTAGTTGACCTGCAGAGAGCTCTGCTACTGATACTGAACAGCAACTCATCAAATGTACAGCTGAGCTGCATAAGCATCCCTCACTTATTTTAAAAAGACCATTACATTATTACATAAATGCTTCTTTACTTTTTGTTGGACTGCACTGTGTATTAAAAAACCCCATTTTGTTAAAATATACCAATCTTTATTAGTTATCCAGCAATTTATTAGAATTTCTGTTAAATTTTCTTCAGATTCACAGCTATCTGAGAAAAAAGACTGATAACCTTTTTGTCACACTGTCAGATTTGAAATAATACATAGTAGTCATAATAATTACAGATTTAATGTCAGACAGTGAGAAGAATAAGTGTTATATCCTTTTACACAGTGAATATAGTTTCAAATCTTAAATAAGAAGAAAGTTCAACGTTTAGACATCTTGTTACTTTAGAATGTAAAAAGAAATCTTTGTAGAAAAAAATTCAACAGCAGTACTACTTATTAAACTTTCTCCACTTCCTGTCACACTATTTCCTTCAACTACTCTGTAGGTCAAAGCATTAAAATGAATCAGTAGTGGTGACTGTAGTATATTATATGTATAATAAATGTGACTGTGAGCAGAGAAGTTGTCTTCCGATGTTTTGAAGGTTGCAGGTTCGATTCCAGCTTCGTCCTGTCACATGTCAATGTTACCCTGGGAACAGCACTTGCCCACCAAGCTCAGTGTATAAATATGTGTGTTCATAAGTGTGTATGGCTGTAGTGTAAAAGGGCTTTGAGAAGTCAGTATGACTGTAAAAATGCTATGTTTACCATTCTTCAACATTTATTTCAAGTTAAGGCTTAGTAAGGTATCTATCTACTCATTTGACAAATTTCATCCAATTTTAACCCCATAATCCATCTTTCATAAAAACAAATCAATAAATCCTCAAATTTTACTTCTGATCAGATCTCAGTAGGGATTCATTTTGATAATTATCAAAATCTTAATAGAAATCACATTTTTCTGAGACTGCCATCCTCATCCTCTTTCTTTGACAGCAGTTTTGATCAATACTGTGTCTGTTTTTCAGCTTCAGTGCTGACAGCGGTGGCAGCGTAAGTCAAGTTGCACTGAACAGAATGTTAAATGAGAGAAATATGACCTTTTTCCCAGTGGTTTACGCTCTAAAGCACATAAGAACACAGTCACCGTTCTTCACACCTCCACTCAATCCCTTTCTCTGTTAATGGATACACTGACAGAAAATACCACACACAAGGGACAGACAAACTCCTAGGAAACTGGTCAATCTGATCCAGCTTTTTGACTCATGCTGTTACTAAAATTCACCTCTGGTGGTGTACATAATATACCTAAAAGTGAAACAAAACTGCCACAAATTACAAAACTTCTTCTGTTGTTGGACAACAACATCAAAACAAAGTTTTCAGATCTGATCTGACCTTTTTTTATTGTCTAATGATTCATCGTTTTATCATTTTCCTAATTAAGCCTGTTTAACTATTACAATTCAAGGACTGCCGTTAATAGATATATGTGTCCTCAGTAATAATTAATAATTAATGCCTTAAAACCACATTATCTCGAGCCCCGTAGATTATTGTATACATTTTATGCGGACCACTAATAATTTTGCTGGTAATTATATTTCTTTTTATGACAAAAAAGAAATAATGTGGTAGATATGAAAGGTCCAAATGAAGGTATGCAGATATGAAGCAGAAATAAAACAATTTGATACCATTATATCAATTGTAAGGACTGCAAATCCAAAATGGCATTCAATGAAGGTAGCTAAAGCTAACCCCCCCCCAAAAAAAGCTAACCAGCAGCAGTATAAAGCAGAGTCCAGGAGAACAGATGAACCAGTAAAGAACAATAGAAACTAGTGAGTTTATGCTGAGAGAAAGTGGAGACAGCTATTCAGTGCAGATATGATCAGGGGATTAGGAGCAGCTGTGAAGGAGAGCAAACAGGCAGAATGAGGGAGTATTAATAATAATGGAAAAGGAAGCAGAACTCTACATAAGGAAACTGCAAACCCAGGTAATGATAATCTGCGAGACATAAATCCAAATGCAAGAATAAACTAAGAAACTGAACACAAAGAAAGCCATATGCAGCGGCTCCAGTCCTCAGTGCAGTTATCCCTGGTTCAATTACTGACTATTTTAAATAAATGTCTGATTGTTGAGGAAATGTAATTTTTAAATTATATCAATAAAAAAAAAATGTGGACAAAGTTTCCCAAATTATTCAGATCGATGTATGCCTTCACGACTACACTTATTTATGCCACCTTTCAAACCACAAATATGTGCAAATGTTTTCATTGGTAGCAACATTTCTTTATAGTAAGAGGCTCCGCTGGTTCTCAGTCTCATTTTACTGGATTCTTGCTCATTACTAAGCTGATGTTGCTCACAAGCTTAAAACTGCACCAGAGAAAAAGAAAAATCAGATAAGAGCGTCATAAATATGTCTAAGAAAAGAAAAGACTTTAAAATGATTTAAACCGATAATTACAATCATATTATCTAAAACTTGGCAACCAATCTCAGGGTAAAAATAATTGCTTTTAAAAAATTCCCCACTACCTCTTAACAACTACAACATATATTTAGCTGAAAATATAGCTTTTTGTATACTGATCAGCATGTTTACAAATGACAAAGACGGACATTTCACCTTGCAGTGCTTCCAAATAAAGTAAAATCTGTATCAAATTTCCACTGTTACAGAAAACAAGTTTCCATTACTAATGTTTTTATGCACATCTGCATCAGGGCTGCCAATAATTGAGAAGGGTGCTTTCTATCACATTACCCTGGGAGGTATTAATTTATTGTCATGAGATGATTATGGAAAAAACTCATTAGAAGCTGTAAGAACAGAAATTGGTTTTGTGAGTCTTCATAAAGGTTTGAGTAATCTGATAATGAACAAAGTAATCAGTGTTAATGTCACTTGCCACTTTTGATTACAGTCTGATTTCTTTGTGAAAGAGTGAGCATGCTGCCTCCAGACGCTGCTTCACAAGTTTAGAAAGGCTGTCAAAGTAGTTTAAGGGAAGACAATAACTGTCACACGTAAAAGTAATTATTATGCTGTCTGTGCAGCCAGCCTTTCTCCAGCTGACCTAAAACGCTCCGGGGGGGAAATAAACTTTTGAACTCATTTGAAATAATCAGTCATGTGTTTCACTGATCTGTCTAATAAACTTGACCTTAAAATACTTCATTGCAAAAATAACTAAATGTTGCAAATGTGTGTCGTCATTCTTTTCCCACACCACTGTCAACCCAAATTGCAGCTAAGCTGATGTGCTTTTGTAGCTAGCGTTGCTCCTCTTTGGTAATTGATACAGACTGAACTGAGACTGCTCAATATTTAGTCGGTGTAAAGTTCAAAATAAGCTGAAAGGCATTCCAGAATCAGCTGAGTGACAGTGGCATTAACAAGTCAAGTCAACTCAAGTTCATTTGTACAACATATTTCAGCAACAGGGCAGTTCAAAGTGCTTCACACAAAACCTACAGTTTTTCAAATCACTCGAAGATGATGTTTTCTGATTTTTATTTTTTTACATAACCATAGATTAAAGTTACAGCTGTCAACATTTCTCCTGCCTTACTCATAATTATAGGCAGAAATTGAGTTGGTGAATCCACAACATAAATCTGAGATGGAAATACTCTTCGAATGTGAATTTCCTTCTGAACCCTCTTTGAAATAAGTCATTGGCATTCAAGATGTGTTCTTTAAAGTGTGCTTCTCGGAGAAGCGCACTCAAAAGAACACCAACTTATGGTGTTCTTTTGAATTTATGAGTCTGGCTCCCCTTAGGCATCCAAAAAGGTGCCCAAAGTGAAAACTAATCTGCAGTTTCTTCTCCATTCCATATACTGTGTCACAACACTGGCAAAAGCTCTCAAATAAAGGAAAAGTTTCAGGATTCTTTGATAGATTGAATCCTTTTCAATCCCCTAAACTCTGTCCTCAACTTTTATCGCGGTCTCTGTCTTTTCTTCTTTCTAAAGCAAAGTAAAAACCATATATATATATATATATACTTTTCTTATATATTTTCTTTTGTACAATGTATAACACCATATGACCGCACACCTTTTTGTAAGGTACATTTTATGGCATCTTTGTCAAACATTACTGGTCACAAAGGAGAAACTGAACAAACCATTGTAAAGGAGCTGAACTCTTGGTCAGCACGGGGTGAGTTGCTCAAGGATCCAGCAGAGGAATGGTGAAGAAACAAATGTAGTGAAGCTGATTTTCAACAGGGCAAAGGCATGCAGTCTTTACTCTTTATTATATATTTACAGATGGGCAACAACACATTTCAGAAGTAATCACCATGTTCCTGAGCTATCATTACGCATCAATATAAAATAAGGTATAATGATAATTCTTTGTAAAAAATATTCACTTTTCAGATTTTTTTGTGAAAACAAAAACTGAAAAACACATCATATTCACAAATATCCATCTCTATGTGGATATTTGAGTTTATCATATACTACCAATCAAATAAATTTGACTTTTGAGTTGTAGTAGCCTATGCAAAAATGTGGAGAAGGGCAATATCTTTACAAGGTTCTGTAGCATTGTTAATTAACAAGACTTATCTAAACTGTGCAAAGGTTGGTATAAACGTAATCATTGTTTAATGTGCTCTATCTTTATTACAGGTTGCAAATCTCCTGCGACTTTTTCAAATCCCCCAAATCAGCTACGCTTCTACAAGTGCCAAGCTGAGTGACAAGACTCGCTATGACTACTTTGCTCGCACAGTGCCCCCTGACTTCTACCAGGCCAAGGCCATGGCAGAAATCCTGCGTTACTTTAACTGGACCTACGTATCGACTGTGGCCTCTGAAGGTGACTATGGTGAGACTGGTATCGACGCCTTCCAGCAGGAGGCGCGCGCTCGACAGATTTGCATTGCCACATCAGCCAAGGTGAGCCGATCGATGAGCCGCTGGAGTTATGAGAATGTCATCCGCTCCCTTCAGCAGAAGTCCAACGCCAAAGTGGTCATCTTGTTCACCCGCAGTGAAGATGCCCGGGAACTGCTGGTGGCAGCTAATCGGATGAACGTCACCTTCACCTGGGTGGCCAGTGATGGCTGGGGGGCGCAGGAGAGCGTGGTGAGAGGAAGTGAAGCTGTGGCAGATGGGGCGTTCACTATTGAACTGGCTTCTTATCAAATCCCCCACTTCAACCAATACTTCACCTCTCTGCATCCATATAACAACACCAGAAATCCCTGGTTCAGGGAATTTTGGGAAAACCAGTTCCAGTGCAGTCTCCATGATCTGGTTTGTGGAAAACACTCACTCCAAGAAGTTCCATTTCAGCCCGAATCTAAGATCATGTTTGTAATGAATGCTGTGTACGCCATGGCTACTGCCTTGCACAGCATGAGGCAGGCCTTGTGCCCAAACTACACCAAGGTGTGTGAAGCTCTCAAACCAGGAAATGGACGCAAGTTTTACAGGGACTACATCTTGAAAGTCAAGGTTGATGGTAAGTACATTTTTTATTAAAACAATTAGTGTAAAAAATGCCCAAGACACAAGTTAGTCAATATTTATGCTCAGTTGGCATCAATGAGACATAGCATTATGACTTCTTCCTAATAGTGTCTTTGCCCCCTTTATGGGGATACACCTCATAAAAGGCTGTTACTGCCCAAACAGCCCTAATCTGTTGAGGTATCCTTTAAGTTATGATCTTTTACATTGCAAAATGAAGCTCCATGGACTGGACATGTTTGTACCTCCATGAGTCTATAGCTTACTGCTATAGACTCCTAAAACTCTTTGTGAACCGTGTTGTTAGGTGTATTATTCTGCTGAAAGAAGCTAGAGTCATCTGAAAATTCTGTTTCCATGACTGGGTGTTCATTGTCTACAATATAGCTTAGGTAGGTAGTATATGTCAAAGTGACATCCATAGAGATGACAGCACTCAACATTCTGTCTCCACCGCTTTACTCTTTCCTGTAAGTGACGCATATGCCTGAGGTTATCCAAATAATGTTACAGAAAACATGATTCATCAGAACAGACCACATTCTTGCATTGCCCAAGGGTCCGATTCTGATGTTCACATGTCCAGTGTTGGTTCTTTTGGCAGTGGACAGCGGTAAGAATGGGCACCCTGACAGCTGTGCAGCTATGTAGGCTGTTATGTAACAATCTGCAATTCACTGCCTATTCTTACACCTTTCTATTAGAACCAACTTTTACTTGCTTAGCAGTTTGAACTGTGGAAGCTTTTCTATTAGACGGAGCTGACCAGCCTCTGTTCCAGTTTCCCTGTCACTGGTTCACCACTCTTCCTTTCTTGAACCACTTTTGATGGACACTTAGATCTGCAGACTGGGAACACCCCACAAAAGTTTTTGTGCATTTTTCTTGCTTCTACAGCGACTTCAAGGACAGAATGTTTCCTTGCAACATACTATCTTCGAAGCAACAGATACAATTCCTAAGAAATAGTTTGGGTTATTCACTTCACCTGCCAGTGGTCATAATGTTATGCTGAATCAATGTGCAAAAGTATTCTTCAACTTTTACATTTTTCCTCTGACCGGCTAGACTTTCTTCGTCTTGTGAAGTGGTGCACGGCAATACTTCTCATGTCTTTAGAAGTCTGAATCGTTCAGGCATAAAAATTCTCCAAAACCCAAAGAGTAAATGTGCTTTATCTCCATGTAGAAGAAAGTCACAAAAAAGAACCAATGCAAAATTGGACATTTAGGCGCTTTTTTATAGCGACCTGCCACAAAAATACAATTCTCTAGAAATTTTTTATACTGGAAACATAAAAAATGCCAAACAAAACTCAGTTTGACATAAGATAGTATTTTGGAACCAACAATTGAATTCTAAAATGTTATTTTCACATAACAGATAATTAATTACCTGAAGGATGGTGCATTTTTAGTTCCTGTTGGGTTTTCTTTCCTGGTTTTAAAGAAATCAAGTTCATCCAAATAAGTCCAAAGAAAAACTGAAAGTTATTCAAAACATGTTTTCAAAGCACTATAAATGCTTTGAGTTTGGATTTAATATCTGCTGTGTTCTGCAAAGTTTTGAGGAAGCTTAATTATGTTTAGTTATTCTAACATCTGGCTTACTCCTTGGTGTATCAAGCCTCAATGTAAGACAATTTAATCTTTCCATATCCAATTTGCACATGCCAAGTTAGATTAAAGCAGTTTATTAATTGCACCAATTTTATATGAAATATTGATTTAGTGGCAAGCGGATTATACATATCCCTCCACTGCTGCTGCAGGACAGTTTTGTAATAATTTAGTTAGAAAAGATAAAACAATTTCTCTCTATTCCGTAATGTTGTGGTGTTTGTTTATACATCTGAACAAGAACCTTCAATTGAACGTCTCAGACACATAAAAAATCAGCACTTGTTTTCATACTTTTATAGACAAGCAAAAAAACTTGTAACTGCTTCTGCTTCGGCTCCTCCACACATTGAAAATGATAATCTTACCTATTCAAATGCTCTCACTTTTATGAGGGCTTTGGGTTATCCTTCGATTTATGGAAATACTGACATTTTCAGTGATGAAAAATAAAGGAGGGGGTGGTGTGCTCTTATCCAGCTGTGCTTTTCTGCTCTTCACATTTTCTAAAAAAAGAAGAAAAAAAAAAACACACCCAGAGGATTTGACTATCTAGAGGCTTTGAAGTGGATTAAAGCCCTTAAATTAGTCAGCCCCAAGTGGGATCACAGCGCTCTAAGGAAAAAACAGGTGGACCACAAAGCTCTGTATATATATTAAATAATAACATAAGTGTAATGTAAACATGAGTTTGCAAAAAATGACTCGATGCAAACAAAATGACTCTTTAACATTGTGTGTCATCCTAGTCATGCAGCTATAACTATGCCTTAAATATTGCAAATATTAGTACTAAAATAGTGATTCCAGTTGTAACTTTACATTCATTCAAGATCTATCATTTGTAATAGTCACATATCCATGTTTTCTACAATTTGAAGGTATTCTCATGTCTTTCAGAAAAGTCTGTTAGACAAAAAAGTTTCAGGCATGCCATAAAGTCGAACTAAGTGTAGTTTTGCTGGACTTTTTGGCACGCTATGAGTCATAGCTAGCTTAAATCAGCTCATGAATCAGCTGCAATAGGTGAATCTGTAAACATACAATATGGTCTCAAATGTTTGCAGATGGTTTCAGCAGATGAAGAGATGTACCTTATGTCAAGTCAAGCATCTGGGGAAGGATGCAAAAGCACAGTCTCCATATTTATATAAAATGTGCTTATAGAATGAATGACGGAGTAATTGGAAACAGAACTTGCCTAACACAAAAAAATCCAGATTTTTTTTCTTCTTTTTTTTAAAGGTTGAAACCCAACATGTTGAAATAACAAAGTGGCCTAGAATAACCCCCTTTTTTTGCTAAAAATTAGAAAACTGTTAGGAGGTTTGTCTGGATACATCTTCAGACAGAACCTTAGTGAGAAAATAAATTATGTGCTTGTGAAGAAAAAACTGAGCATAAACACATTTACTCTATCAGTATTATCAAATATGATGTAACTTGTTTCTAGCCAAGTCAGAGAATATAAAAGAAAATAAATCATATAGTTATGAATCAGTATAACTATTGTTCATATAAATAAGAATGTTCTGTATTTTAAAAGGTATTCAAAAACTGACAAAGAAACCTTGTGTGCTGTAGAATAACAGTACTTTGACATATGTGAGATCCCCTACAACATGTTCTGTCTCCGTAAGAAGCTATTCTACATTTAAATGATGACAAATTCTAATTAGACATGGTACGTACTGTACAATGTGTCCTAAACGTCTTTAAATTAAGTATTCGTTGTGACTGACTCCTGGTTTGTGTTTGTTTTTGTGCTCTGCTTGTTATTCTTTGTGCAACAGCCTAACACTTTTTGTCCATCCTCTTTTCTGTTTCCTTTCAGCACCCTTTCGTCCCCCCGACACAGAGAATGTAGTTCGTTTTGATGCCTTTGGAGACAGCGTTGGGCGCTACAACATTTTCCACTACCATAAAGAGGGTGGGCGCTATGTCTACCGCAACGTTGGATACTGGGCTCAAAGCCTGACCTTAAACACCAGCCTGATTCCCTGGTCTGGCCATGTTGTGCCCACATCCCAGTGTAGCGACCCCTGCAGGAAGAATGAGATAAAAAGCATGCAGCCTGGGGACGTATGCTGCTGGATATGTATCCCCTGCCAGCCGTACCAGTATCTTCAGGATGAGTTTACCTGTGCTGACTGTAGCTTCGGAGAGTGGCCTCTGGCCAATCTCACAGGCTGTTACGACCTACCTGAGGAGTACATTCGGTGGGAAGATGCCTGGGCCATTGGACCTGTCACTATTTCCTGTCTAGGGATGATGAGTACACTATTTGTCATTGGGCTCTTTCTTAAAAACAATGAGACACCTGTAGTAAAGGCCAGTGGACGTGAGCTCACCTACATTCTGCTGCTGGGAGTGCTGATGTGCTATAGCATGACATTCATCTACATCGCCAAGCCTTCCACAGCAGTATGCACGCTGCGCCGGTTAGGTTTAGGCACCTCATTTGCTGTATGCTACTCAGCGCTCCTTACCAAGACCAATCGCATTGCTCGGATTTTCAGTGGCGTGAAGGATGGTGCCCAGAGGCCTCGCTTCATCAGCCCAGCCTCCCAGGTTGCCATTTGTGGGGCTCTGATCTCCTGCCAGCTGGTGGTGGTGGTGGTGTGGATGTTGGTGGAGACCCCAGGTGTGAGGAAGGAAGTGAGCCCGGAGAAGAGAGACATAGTCACTCTCAAGTGTAACAGCAAAGACTCCAGCATGCTTGTGTCGCTCACCTACAACTGTATACTCATCATCCTCTGCACAGTCTACGCCTTCAAGACCCGAAAATGCCCGGAAAACTTCAACGAGGCCAAGTTCATTGGGTTTACCATGTACACCACCTGCATCATCTGGCTGGCCTTTCAACCCATTTTCTATGTCACTGCCAGCGACTACAGGGTAAGTTAAACTAGGTCATATGAGCATTCGCGTGGTCTCTTTCTTCTAAGATAACATATTTTTTGCATTGCATTCAGCATGTGCTGTGGTTACCATTTAAATTATTTGCTCAGATGGTTTAGGGCTCTTAAAATCTGAGTGGAACACATCCTTGTAGATAATGACTTCTTCTGTACCGGAAATTGTATTTTATATGCATCGGTGCAGTGCTTGCTTAAAGCCTGTCTGCTCAGAATGTCTTGACTGGGGATTGTGGTGAAGTGTGTCGAACTCAGAAACCCAGAAAGGAGAAAAACTAACAAACAGGATACAAAACGCACCAATTATCCTCACAATAATACTCTTAATTAACAGGCTTCAAATTCCTAAACTATAAAAAATCCTATTAAAACATGTATGCAATATTCTGTAAATGGAGGATATGTCAAACGCCCAAACACCCACAGCCTCTCATGAAATAAATTAAGTTAGGTTGGAGCTTCACTATAACTGAGCTATTATAATTCCAACTATTTAGAAGATAAAATATGCTGCTTAGTTGTGCCCCTTTAAATTTTAAAGCTGACACTTCAATCACTAAAACTCAAATCAGAGATAAAATAAAAGTAGTAATGCTGACTTTTTTTTAGAATTAAAATTCAAAGTTCTGCACCACTTTAATTATTTTTCAAAGAAAGATCCACTAACTTGGAGCAACCTTTTGTCAACTCTAAAATTTGTTCTTTTTAGCTGAATTGAAAATGCCCTGAACTGAACTGACCCTCCATATTGTACAAAACTTTAGATGATCAAACAGTAAAACCACTGAATGCATGTGTTTTACATAGGAAGATTGTTACTACAAATAGTAAATGCCCTGTAGTTGTTTGGTCCTTTATCTAGTCCAAGAGACTCCAAATTGCTTCACACTACATTCAGCCATTCACTCACACATTCACACACTAATGTAATGTGATCGCTAATAGTCTTATCTGGCAATAACAACAGAAAGGAAACCTGGCAACAGGGTCACTAAAAAAGTGTTTCTGCACAAAATTTCAGTCTCCTGCACTGCGCAATTTGGAAACATGATAATTAAAGAAAAAGTAAAGAGTTACCTATTGCAGGTATGGTATATGCTGCTACCTTTAAGATTAACCTTACTTAAAATATTCTGACATTTCCTTTATAATACGCTGGTCCATACTAGAATGTTTTTGTTAATGCGTCACTTGAAAAAATGCTCAGTTTTTGGGTCATATCTGACTCAGAATTCAAGGTTTAACTAGTGTTCAGATGTTTTTTAGGCACACACACACACACACACCTACACACACCTACACACACACACACACACACACACACACACACACACACACACACACACACACACACACACACACACACACACACACAAACAGATAAATTGATAAATACATACATGTGTTGATGAATGGGTGATGGCTATCTGCAGGCATAGAGAGATAAACTGAATTGGTAGAAGTTCTGTCCTTAGTTGTGAGAGATTATCCCTCTGGGATCTCACCAGCACGCAATGAAAGAGAAACAGGAGAGAGAAAAAAGGGAAGGAGCCTCCTGACACAGCTGCCTCTGCAGAAACACGAAAAAGGCAGGCAAGACCAGGAAGGCTAAATGGGAACTGAATGTCTCTGTATGTCCCTATGTGTAGCTGTGTGGAATGGAGTGTGAAAGACTGGGGTGCTGAGTCCCAGCTGTGCTCCCTCTATCCTGGGACTTCAGGGATGCTCAGAGGAACCCTTCCTCTGGCCCCTTTAGGCAACGTAATTCACAGCTTCAATGGACTCATTAGGTGGATGCAAAACTCCTCTTTGAGTGATGAATAATTACTGAAGCAACTCAGTTGGCGGAGTGCCTCAAGTTTTTACAGGCAGTGACACATTACCAGTGTTCTCCTGGTTTTACAACCCTACTCAGATTGCTGTCACACCCCAGTGGAAATCTTCAGCTCAACAACAAATACAGATTAGATTGCAGTCGGCCAAGAAATAGTAAACGATGCTAAATACAATCTCTAGAGCCATGAATGGTACATTCATTGCAGTAGATCTGGTAAAATTGTCCCTTTAACACACTAATCATATCCAGAAACCTTCATGATATAAGAGGTTTTTTTTGCTATTGTACTTTAATTAGATAAGTTGGTTATCTAAATGCCTGTTGGTACATGTCAAAGTGCCATTATATATGAATGTCTGTTTTATGATTTTGAGTTTTATTTGTTCTAAATGATCTATAATTAGTTTGTAGTTACTCATAGCTATAAATATAAATGACTTGCGACTATAAATTTAAATTGTGACTGAAAGATTAAACTTTAAATGTAAGCTTGATTTTGTCCTCGAAAGGTTTTTCTGTTGGAAACCTTGAGCGTAGAAGTGTAGTTACCAACTGGGCTGAATTTTCATGAACAAGGTAGGTTGTTTATGAGTTGATGTCTCTTTGCTGGTATAAGAACAAATAAAAAATAAATAATTTCTCTTATTAGCTGCTTGGTGCAACAAGGTCTCCAATTTCTCAAATTCTGCCTGCGGCGGATTGACAGGCCTGTGGCGTGCTCTCTCCTAGAAGCTGTCAGCTCCTGTGTGCATTTAAGTTGTGACTCAGACAGACACAGAGAAAAGACATGGAAAAGAATCCATTAATATTTTCTTCCTCGTCAATTGGTCCAAAGATTGATCAACCAAGCACTTTGTATATTTATCTTGTTCAAGTTTTATCGTAAAATGCTACGATATTATTTTTTTTAAAGAACACTTTCCTACTTCATATGCAATTTGATTTTACAAGGATCCAAAGTGGGAAACAAAACAATAATTTAACAATTTGGGACAAATAAACCAACCAACACCTTGTTCCACAGGTAGCCTTTTAGACTAAAACAACAGTGTGTGTTGAGAATGTTTCTAGAAAAGAGAAGGTAAAGCTTTTTTCTTTAGCTTGGGATACAACTGAATTTAGGAGTTGTATTTTTTTATTTTATAATGGGTGTAACATAAACTTGCTTCCTGACAGAAAAGAGAAGAATTACAGCAAGATCATAAACAACTATACATAAATAATAATTGAAAATAATGCATAAAAGTTATGAACCTCAAGCTTTTTCTTAATCTCTACCTTTCTAAACAGTTTCATTGAGCAGCAGCAGTAGTAATAGTAACAGTCAGAAGTTTACATACAGTCATCAGCAGCTTTTAATGCACTTCAACCATTCCTTTTCTTTGTAGAGTGATGATACAACTCCAATTAACTTTAAAAGCAGCATGTGGATGCACAAGTTTCATCCTAATTATCTCTCATCCATTTAAGATGTAAATTATATATACAGGGCATTTACTGTACAGAAGCCTAAGCATTTCGGATGACTAAATGATGTAGGTTTGGCATCATTGCCTTGTTCAAAAACCCAACTTTATTCAAATTTCAACCTTTGAATCAAAACTATCGCCCTCGAGCAGAGGGGGATTTAAAGTTTAGGAAAAACCAAGGAACCACCGAGGCTGAAGTCGATCACAAGCTGAACGATACTGGAACACCAGTGGTACTGCCATGAGTGAAGCAGGGTGCAAGAGAGAGTACTGATCGAGAAAGAAGCACTGCTCAAACCTTTAAGCCTGAACTTAATGTGTGAAGCCAAGTACTTTCTAAATACAGTTGATAGTCAAATAAAAAAAGGTTGAGCTGTAAATCTAGAGTGGTTAGGGTGAAACATTCAAATCTAAGAATGCTGTAACATTTGTGAAACATGGGATTGGGAATGCCATGCTGAGGGTTTGTTTTCCTGCTAGTGGTATCAGGGCATTGCACAAACAGGGTTGAGTAAATAGGAGATCTTCAACTGATTCAACTTGATCTTAATTTTACAGCCAAATGGTTGAAAGTTAAACTCTGCCACCCAACAGGATGTTGAGCCCAAAGACACATCAAAACCAGCTTTGTAATGGATAATGCAGACCAACATCAAGTTTCCAGAAGGACCCTTGATTTCAATGTCCGACTGGCTCTTTATTCAGCTCCAGTACACAGCACTCTTAATCACAGGACACTGTGTGAAAAGTAAAGAGGCTCAATTAAAATCCAACATCAGTGCACTTCAATCTAATTCAACAATGTTCAACATAATCCATATAGATTAAAAATAGAAAACTTTCAGCATTTAGTACATAGTATTTGTACTATTAACAATAACTATGCTTCTATAAATAAAGCAAATAATTGCAATTATCCTACAAAACCATGTCATAAATCTAGGGAAGCTATTCTGTTTTCGATCTGTTCAAAACTGCTTTTGTTCACTTGCTGCTTCCCTGATATTATCCTCATGGCAGAACAGTTGGTGCACAGCGCTACACTTGGTGTTCACACCATTTTAATATCAGCATTAACATTCAGGGTGATAACAAACACCTGCTGTGGTTCTTGTGAAATAGCAATGCGCTTGCCACACACAGTATAATGCTGGGCTGTATCCTCTTATTAAGGCGGGAGGAAAAGGCTGTGAAGGGCTTGGAAATGATGGAGCAGACTGAGTGTAAACAGAAGGGTGAGGCAAAAATTACTGAGGGTTAAGTTGCTGATTGACAAACAAATAAAACGTATAACTTGCAATGTATAATTAGTCGGCATCATGGATGTCATCAAGTTTCTTTCTCAGTTTCATCTTTCTTTGACTCTAAAATTCAAAAGACGTGTTAACTCATGGGTTTCCTATGAGTAAACACACTTTGTTTTTTTTACTGCATTGAAGAAATGTTTGTTAGAAGCAAAAAATGCCTAAAAAAATATTTACACTCCAAAGCTTTTGGTGTTCAACAGGGAATCTTTTCATCTCTTTATCATCCTGCAGGTGCAGACGACCACCATGTGCATCTCTGTCAGTCTGAGTGGGTCTGTGGTGCTGGGCTGCCTCTTTGCTCCAAAAATCCACATCATCTTGTTTCAACCTCAGAAGAATGTCTGCAACCTCCGAGTGGCCACCACCCGCTTTAGCGTCAACACCGGTCCGGCCTCCAGTTTTTCTCAAGGTATTGTCATGAAAGAATAAATAATAATAGCATTTAATTATTCAGACCACTGGGTGTGAGTAGATTTCAGAACTTCCTCTTAGTCATGTAGAAGCCAAGTCTTAAAATCATAAAAAGATACATTTAAAATAAAGAGATGTTAAACGAGATGAGACAGCAGTCAGACCGGTCATAAAACGGATAACCTGGTTATTATCCAAGTGTTTGTTTCTAAACTTTTCTTGCAAAAGTAGGTGCTAAATGACTGAAAGTGTATTTTTTAAATCCATTTAATTTCTTAAGAAAATTGTCAGAACATAAATGAAGCACAAATAAAGACAGAGGGACACTGACGAGATAATTATCTGGTTCTACATAATTTCAGAAAATTAGCTTGATATTAATGTTAATTATTGTGATATATTCCACTGAATGTAAATTAACTGAGTTGCTAAACTTCCAGCTCATTTGGGAGACGAGTGATTTTCTTGATTGTTAATGTTGAAAAAATTTTAAAACCCCTAGAAACTTTTCCCGTAGTGTCACATCACAATTAAAAGTTTCAATGTAGTTCTGTGGGATTTTCTGTGACAAACATACATAAAGTAGCAAATAATCGTAAAAAGGAGGAAAAGAAAGAATGTTTTTCAAAAATAAATAAATACAAATCTGGAAAGTGTGCCAGGTATTCAGCCTGAAAAACTTTGGGCCTTTTGGAAACTAATCTGAGTTTCTCAGATTAATGCTGGACTGCCTGATTCAAAGCAAGTCAGCTTAGGCTGGTATCTAAATAAAAAACTAAACACTAGAGGGATTTATCAAATGCTGCATACATTAGCTGGATAATTATTGTTCTGCAACAAAAATCTTAAATCTTTTTCTTTGTTTTGCAGCGTCAGCCACTAACGTTGTTCCAACAGTTTGTAATGGACGAGAGGTGGTGGACTCCACAACGTCCTCCTTGTGAAGATCAAGGTTTATTTATATAAAACTTTTTTTGTAAACAGAGTAATATAATCACTAGTCCTGAATCAGGTGTCTCAGATACAGACAGGGTCACGCAGGCGACCATCCTGACTTTGTTGTCCTCAGAGTGCTGTGAGTACAAATGTCCCAATTATGTCATTTTGTTCTTTGACTCGTAGCAGTTTTGAAGGAGATGCCAATAAAGGAAATTATAGCTCTTGTTTTTTGGAGATTCTACTTGCAACAATGGAGTAAATTATAGTAAATCTGTTCAATGTAATATATTCAAGACGTTTTTAATGTAGAATATAGTGGACCAGTTTGTGCTTTTCTTGTAATTTATGTAAATAAAATGTGTTTTTTTATAAATAGTCAAATTTGCTTGTTTCTGCCTGTGATTTCTGTGCATGGCATAATGAGGTGCATTCCAGAAAAATCACTGCTTGATGGAAAATTTGCACAATAAGCTCAACAATGCTAAATCTAGGGTTTGTTTTAAATGCTTTACAACCATCTATGACCAAATAAGTTTGATTTGTCAACCCTGTATTGGTCACTTTGAGTGATGGTGGTTGAAAGTGTACTTTGAAAAGTAGTTGGAAGGAGAAGAAAGTCAAACCTTGAGCATTGCATTTAAGTTACATTTTTAACAGTTTGATTATTCAAAAATTTGTATTTTTGCTATGCAGAAACATCCAGAAACACCTCAGTAGTTAGTGGTGATGGGCTGAAGAAACTGATGCTGTAGAAACACAGCCAGCCCAGATATGCTGCTTCACACTGCCATCTTGTGTTACAATCTTTTTATTGAAAATCAAAAAACAGACTATAAATGTATGGTTTTCCTTCAAAATTATTTAAAAAGTTTGCATAATGGAGAAATTACAATATCATTTAAAATAGTTGTTTTTATATCCAAGAGAAAATATTTTTTAAATTTGCATGTCTTATGCTCTAATGGTACATACACATCTGTATAATGATTTAGTGATATTGAAACTAGATGTGTACAATAGTTGAAACTACCATTTTCACATTGTCTGACTTTAAGCAGACTAAACGTTTTCTGTTTTAGATTAGTTAGGATTATTAAAATAATTAAATATTTGATTAAAGCCAGAATAATGGCACAGACAATTTTTAATTACTTTCATCAAAGTCGAAAGTTTACTTGAAACCAACGCCTCAAACAACATGGTTCCTTTGTGATATCATTAAAAAAAATTATAAGTCAGCCAAACTATCTGGAATCTATTTGGAAATGAACTGCAGATTTCAATTTCCAGATGCCTGAATTTGTTCATCTCACAAACAAATATAAACAGAAAGCTTGGGAATGTACAGACGTTCACCATTCATGAAGGAGACAGAATCTGTATGCCAAAGACGAACATGTTTTAGTAAGAAGTGTACCAATCCTAGAATAATTTAAAAAAAGACATTGAGAAGAAGCTGACGAGAGATTCTGAATGTTCACAGTGAAAGAAGTCAAGTAACAATATTGACTGAAAGGCCACTCAAAGGCGAAGGAGCCAAGTTATAGTTTGCAGATGACCCCAAGAAAAAAAAAGTCAGTTTTTGCAGCATTCAACAGAAATTAAATTCAGCCATTATGACTATAATGAACAAATGAGGACGCTAGAAAGCCTTACAACACAATCCAGGCTGTGGCAGCATCATGCTGTGAGAAGGTTTTGCTGCATATGTGCTAATCAAAATGTAGATGACATCATCAGGAAATATTACATGTAAATACTGCAAATATATAATAAAATAGTCAGATTCAAATTATGTTTGCATATTTTTACAATGCAAACAGTTCTGCAAACAGAAGTTTTAATTTTAATTTCTAAAAGTTTATGACATGATACAAAACACTAAATTCTGATTTCACCTTCTCAAAATCAAATGCAAAATTACTCCAAATTAATGACTTCATAATAACTAATAAAGAAGTTTAAATTCTTTAACTCATTTTTTTCTTTCATTTTGCAGAGATACACTTCCATAAAGCTAACAGTGTTTCAATCTGTTCATTTTTCCTCATTGTTCAAACAAAATTTACTTCTGCCATTAATTAATTGAATAATATAGACATAGTAAGATAGCTGTGAAAGTGTTTCAAGAGACTGATTAACATCACTGGGGGAAAGAAATTGAACAGCACATGCATTTTATTTTCAAGGGGAGGAAGTTCAAAGTTTCGTCTATAAAATTATATTCAGGAAAGTTCAGAGTTTGACCGCCAGGTGGCGACCGCGGTGAAGCTGCCTTGAAGATGAGAGAAGTAAAGTCCCACCTCTTCCTTTTTCTCTTGAATCAGAGAAACAACAGGAAGACTGTTTTTTTCCGCAGGGAGTATTCACCGACTTCACATTTATCATATTACATATCAACACCGGTTAATATTATTTTTTAAGAGGTAGGTTTCTTTTCTGAAATTGATTCAAGTCTTTTTATGATCATTCGTGTTAGACTATGGAAGCAGTTGTTAAAACTCGTTAAAACTAATGTTTTGTCTTGCTATTGGCATCTTATTGCAGTTGTCGAATGGTCAATAACACGGATAGCCCAAATAATATGTAAATAGCTTGGAAAAATAAGCCTGTCAGCTTTGATGTCCAGCGAAGGGGCGAGTCGAGGCATGTTGTTGCTTGTCCTGGCAGCATGTCCAGTAATAAGCCTTGTGAGTTTCTACGCAGGTTTTGGAGCTTGAGTATGGCCCCTAAGAGAAAAGCCGCTAAAGCTGTCAAAGCAGGTGGGAAAAAGGCGAAAGATGAACCCAAGGATGCCTTCACTTCTACAAAAGAGGCGCTTCTGGCTGCAGGATCACAGGTTAAAGGCAAAAGGAAGGTGGATGAGCACTGTGAACTCTTTTCATCCGGAGAGGTAGAGAAATAGCACTAATAGTCCATTTATTTTATCCATGAATAATATGTAACTGTGGAGAATCTTATATGTCGTCTCCACAGGTTCACGAGGACTACGACTGCATGCTCAACCAAACAAATATAGGAAACAACAACAACAAGTTTTATGTCATCCAAGTTATTAAAGCAGGCAACTCATACTACTTATGGAACAGATGGGGACGAGTGGTATGTTACATCCACCATAATTCAATTAATTTCAGCTATGTTTATTTACATAAAGCCAATTTACAACTGGTGTCATCGAGGCATTTTACTATCGGATCAAATTCATAGGCATTCTACATATGATTGTCTTTGCTCTCCTAATGAGCAATGTGGCGACAGGAAGGGAATGTCTCCCTTATAACAAGAAGTTGAGAGGACAAGAAACCTAACACTCAGATTCTTACCAATTTATTTAGTAGGGACAATGCACATTAATTAATATTTATGTAAATGTGCCATAATTATTTTTTCATCTGTTGTCCCTGAAGAATAGACGTTATTCTTTGTTATGGCTATTCGTTCCATTTTTCCTCAGCTGTAAAATACAGCTTGCCTCTGCAGTGTCTGATGATAGCATTTGCACTAGGTGGCAACCTAGCGTTTGAGCTATGTTAGAGAAGCAAAAACTCCCTGAGCAGTGGGCAACATGACAATTGGAAAAGTCAATTTAATATTGACATTTTGCCAGGTTGCCAGGCTTACAATACTCAATATGTAGCAGTTAGCATAGTTATCTGTTTTTCTGTCTAATTACTGGAACTTGTTTATTTGGATTTGATGTAACATCCAGATTCACCGTCGGAAACACTACTAATGATTATTACGTTCAACATTTTTCTGAATCTGACCTCAGGGGGAAGTGGGACAATCTAAACTGACTCAATTTGCTAAACCAGAGTCAGCCTTGAAGGACTATGAGAAGAAGTTTAAGGACAAGACGAAGAACAACTGGAGTGACCGGATGAACTTTGTCTCTCATCCTGGGAAATACACACTGATTGAGGTGGACGGAGAGCAGGATGCTGAGGTCAAGGTATTGCAACAGTTTATTTCTGAACCACAGGAAGCTTTGAGTAACTCGCTGTTAATATTTTGTTAATATCCTTAGATATGTTTTTAGATGTACTTTTTGCTTCACAGGTGGACACTGTTGATGGAAAAGTCTCAAAAAATTTCCTCCCATGCACTCTTGATGGAGCAACACTGAATCTTATTAAGCTCATTTTCAGCAACGACATGTTCAAGGAGGCAATGGAATGCATGAATTTAGGTGGGTGTGTCTCATTTAACCAAACATTTTAAACTAACTGTTTTCTATAACTTTGGGCAGATTAAAACACTGTTATGCTTCATGCTTGATTCAGCTTGGGGTGAAAGTTTTGCCTCAAAGTGTAGGTAAGATCTACATGATCAGGTTGCAACATGCAAATGATTAACCATTGTTAGAAACGAAGGTTGAACTTGGCTTCTTCTTATCTTTGCATATTACAATGTAGGTCTGATCATTTTTCTTTACTCTTTTCAGAATAGTTTTATTTTTTTGTGGGCATGTGTTCGCATACAAAACAATATAAAAGTGTGGCTCCTTCAAATCATTCCTCCTTAACATGGAGGGTGTTTCCAGGGCCTTGGTGATAGATCATGGTGTAAGAATGGAGTACTCTTCCCATCATTCCAGATAGAAGTTGAGAATTCCCAAACTGTTTTTAAACAAGCATAAACGTTGGAAGAGAAAATTGCGATAGCAACCAACATACTTGGTCCCTGGTTGCTTCCTGATGCAACCCAACCCTAATGAAAGCCTCTTGCTTAGCTTCATCATAAAATTTTAAAGATGAACTTGCCAAATGCCAGTCTGACCTTATGCACACATTCACTGATTTGTCCTGGCACCCATGTCTGCTGTTCTCTCTTCTCTTGTTGCAATTAAAGATCACTTCAGAAAGTTGACCTGAATTCAAAGTGTAACTAAATACAATCTGTAAAAACAATCTGTAAAACAAGATGGTATTCCTTTGATGGACAGACATCATTAACTATGGAAACCCAAGGAGTTAATTGGTGGAAAAAGAAAAATCCAGATTTTCCAAAAGTTAAGTCTTAATACACAGCCAATTCAATTAATTAATGAAAGCACTTTATTCTTGTGCCCTAGTCAGTAATGTCTGATTGTTGTTTTTTTATGAACACTATCTCTACACTCAACTCCTTAGTGCAGGGCGATTTTTATTTTTATTTCACACTGAAATAAGTTTGTAACAAGTCAGCATTGTTCAAACAGTCTTTGAGATTTTACATCCTGTAAAGTGGTATCCAGAATGCAGGGAGTTTTAGAAAGGTAAATTACAATATTTACCACAACAAATTTGCTAATTTTATTATATATTAAAACCCCTTATTTGACCAGTGGGGTGTGTACATGGCTTTTATTTTTACAGACATCAAGAAGATGCCTTTGGGTAAACTCAGTAAAGGTCAAATAGCAAAAGGCTTTGAAGTTTTGGAGGAGATTGAAGCTGCTATGAGCCAAAAAGGTGGAAGAGGACGCCTTGAAGAACTCTCATCAAAGTTCTTCACCACAATTCCCCACAACTTTGGCAGAAACAGACCGCCAGCCATTGACACCAAAGAGATAGTTGAACAGAAGAAAGAGATGCTTATGGTAAAATTTTCATTTAGTGTGATTTATTGTCATTTTATAAAGTTCTGTCAGCTCTATTGTCCGTTTCAATGTTGTTGTTAAGGTGCTGGCAGACATAGAGCTGGCCCAGACTCTGAAGTCAGAAACAGAGAAGGCTCAGGATGAGATGGTGGAGACGGTTCCTCATCCTATCGACCAAGACTACATGTCTCTGAAATGCAAGCTCTCCTTGCTGGCCAAAAATACAGAAATGTATAAGGTATTGTGTCCTAAATTATAATTGACTACTAAAATAATTGTCATGTTCCAATTACTAAAGTATTTCATGCTTTTTGCGTTTGAAGATCATCGAGAAATACATGAAGTCAACTACATGTAGCTATAGTAAGCCAAAGATACTCAATGTTTGGGAAGTGGACCGAGAGAAAGAGGTGAGGCTCTTCTGCCAGTTTTGCACTTATAGTGAAGAAGTCCAGAAGTCTTTCATCCAACACATTGTAACTTTCAGGGAGAACGCTTCAGTGAGAATGACAGTCTAGAGAACCGCCACCTGCTGTGGCACGGGACAAACATAGCGGTGGTGGCAGCTATCCTGAAGAGTGGTCTCAGGATCATGCCCCATTCAGGGGGCCGTGTTGGCAGCGGGATCTATTTTGCCTCTGAAAACGCTAAATCTATAGGTTATGGTAAGAAACCTTCTAAGAAAATAATTTCTTTGAATTCTTTTGAAGTCATAGTGTTATATTTAATAGAAATGTATTTCACTCATTGCTAGTGCGTCCCTCAAACAACACTGGAGTGATGTTTCTGAGTGAGGTAGCTCTTGGCAAGGAGTTCACCATTACCAGAGATGACTGTACCTTGAAGAAGGCTCCTGCCGGTTATCACAGTGTGGTAGCACGAGGCCATGTGGAGCCAGGTAAAATACTTTGGAACAGCAGCATACTACAAATTTACAAATGACCTTCCTCTTAAGGCCTCTTGGTTTTGAAATTATGCTTTTAGTCTTTAGCATACGAAAGATCTTCTTGCTCTTATTCCAATATTCACAAAACAACACGGTAGCAGAATTGATGGCTTCTTTAAGTTAAATTAATATATCAAGAATTTGTCAGTCATTAATAAAGTTGATCAGTCTCACCTGTTTTTTTGAAAATAAAAAAAACATCAGATGTTTGTCTTCTCCTTATTGGGTTATAGGATAATTTAAATAATGAATGAAGAAATTTTGTATAGTTATCAAATATAAGCATTTATTTGCAATCAAATTAATTATACATATCCAAGGATCATGTACATTTTTTATCTATAATCCATACATGTGAATGAGCATTCAAAACTATAATAATTACATTGAATAAATGTCTTAACCTTTTCTTTAATAATTGCAATACTAATTTGGAGTTAAGAAATGGTATTATTTTAAGAAAAACTAAACAGAAATGTAAAGTATATTTTGCACAAAAACAAATATGCAATCAAACATGATGGGGCTGAACAGACCTGATGTCGACTGGGTCAACATAGCATTTTAATCTGGGAGTTTTGTCTCATTCAGCACTCATCTTCCTGTTCTTACGACAGAAAAACAGAATCAAGCCTTATCAGCCAGTCAGAGATTTAATTTAGCAACATGTGACCATGAATTGGTTGATAGCCAAACAAATGTTGATTTATTTCTTGTTATTCAAATGTATTCCCAAGGTAAGTAACTACATGTACATTTTTACTTAATGATTGCTTTTTCTAAGTAATAAACGAGTGGAAGATCAAATTTGAGTTTTCTTTCTGCACTCCAGTGCTTAAGAGGGCTGATGTGGTTCTGTCTGTTTTGTTTGCAGACCCGTCTCAGGACACCGTCATCACTCTTGAGGGCAAGAAGGTTACTGTTCCTCAGGGAAAAGCCATCGAACAGCCCGAATACGCCAACAGCAGCTTTAGCAACAGTGAATACCTGATCTACAAAGAGAGCCAGTGTCGCCTTCGCTACCTGCTTGAGATAGAAATGCGTTAACAGTTTCAGTTTAAAAAAGAAACAAGACTGTGCAGGTCATCAGAGCATAGCTAATCCTACCATGTTGCATAAGCGCCTCTTTCTGTTTGTGCCTTATAATTGCATGAATGACCCATAGAATGTACTTTGGCTTTGCACATTATTAGTAAATGATGATAATCTTAACGATAGTAATAATTTATTATTCTATACTGCATAAAAGGTGTTTGTTTAATGCGTTGGTAATTTTGAGTTGACTATGCTTACATGTTAAGGGTTTATTTGCGCTCTAGTTTTGAAGAATATACCCCAGTTTTACCCAAGAAGGTACATGCTTAGCCTTTGGAAGATTATTATTTTGCTTTGGAAGCAGAGTAGATGTAGGTATGTGCAATATCTGCCTTGCTGTTAGTCAGAGTTAACTGACAGAGAGGATAAAAAACAATGAAGTTTTTGTTTGGAACACTTTCTTTGAGATTGCAAAAGGGGTTGACAAAATGGTCTCTAAAAAATATACATTTTAGTTATTTAAAAGTCATTTCCAGTATGGATTTTCACCTCCATATTTTAAATAACAAAAGTATAGAAGGATCAGGACGAAAGGAAATGTATGTTTGTGTTTACAGAAGTGGGAAGCTTATCCGGTGGTTTATATTGATGAACTGTTTCTTAAACCAGTGAAGACTGTTGAGGTAATCAAAAGTGATGTCATATGCAAATTGCTAACATCTTCATGTAGTTGTGTCAAAAGGCTGCAACCTGCTGACCAACAAACTGTTTATTTTGCACTGACAAACTCCTTGAAGAGTTCAATAAACTAAAATGCAGAACTTGCCTGCATTTAAGCATAACCATGTCATAATTGTATATTTTTTTTTTACATTACTGCTCATCATGTCTTTGTTTTCTCAAGGAAACTTCTACTCAGAGTCATTTGCAAACTTTTAACAGCTGATCTTTCCAAGTTGCTCTGTAAAGTTCTTATCTGACCAGAACACTTTCTTCCACATGTTTTCTGGGCAGCCTGCATAGTGTGGGATGAAATGAAAAGAAGTTTATGTTGCTTTCACTGTGAAACTCTTCCACAAAGGTCTGATTTATGGAGTGTGGCTAATCATGAGTCTCTGTAGAGCTTCCAAAATTGCCAGTGACCTCCTAGGTCAGCTTATGTGGTCTTTCATGTCTTTGTGGCCTTAGTAGAACATTTTCACTTCATTGACTGAACAATTAATATGTAATATAACAGTGTCTGCTGTGTTCCTTGGTCTTCATGATGATATTTGATCTCTACTGTTCTTGAGCAAACCCTAGAGGTCTTCACAGAACATCAAGCTTTATATTGACATTAAATTACACACACGTCACTTCTAAAAATGGATTTCATTAAGGGATATTAAAGTACACCACACAGATTTGTATTTGTAAAAAGTTTTAAAATGCTGCTTATTTTTTTCTTTCACTTCTCAGTAACGCACTACTTTGTGTTGTAACCCTGACAAAATACCGAGAGTCTTCTCTAAGTTACTTGACAAAATGTGAAAAAGTTAAATAGGTGTTGACGCTTTTATGAGCGAGGGTAAATCTCATGTTTTGATAACAAAGCTGACTTTTGAAATTATGCAGAGTGGATCTGTAGTGTTTCTGAGAAAATGGAGGCATTAGGACCCAGGGACGGCTGGTAGGGGGACAGTGGCGTGTGTGTCTGATGGCAAAAGAGGAAAAAACTTCATCATGCACCATTACACAAAACAATGTGTGACAGTCACGGCCATACACAGCACAGGACAGGACAGAGGGTTATCAGAGGAGGGGTGAGAAAAGAGGAGAATAATTTCACACCAAAACCATCATGGAATTGTATTTTTTATATTTTTCTTTGTGATATGAATTGTAATGCAGTTCTAGTGTCTGTCTATGGAAAAGCCAAACTTTAGAAAGTTTAAATTTTTTTTAAACTGAGATGGATATATGATTCATATACTTTTGATAAAAAAATAGACAAAGCATCAATTTTGTTTACTTTTGCACAAAAAAAAACAGCCTTGAACTCAAAGCAACTGGTTTAAACAACAAACTGAGAGTGAACCAGGGGTAAGTCAGTTTAATCAAAATATTGTTTTTCTTACTACTCTTCTAAAACATAATATTAAAGCATCATAATACCCATCTTCTGAATATTGTTGACATTTTTATTTCACTGCAAGTTAACCTAAAGTGTTTGTAGCTACATGGAGAAATAAGGATGGCACTGAAACCATAACACAGAAAAGCAATGCTCAGTTTATCTGCATAAACGGGCAGTGCTTTGTAAAAGTATTTTTCACAATTTTACAGAAATGACAGTTCGTAATGCATTCCAGTAACACAATTTTTTAAAAAACTTGAAAATGTGTTCATACAACTAAAGGTTACTTGTGTATTTGTTGTGTGGACCTATGGCTCAGTTTGGATGTGGGCTTGAAACAAAGCCGAAAACATAAATGAAGTTAATGTTTTGTTTAAAAAATGGTTGGGTTGTAGTGAGATTTGCTCTTTGTATGTTTCTGTCACATGGGATTCAAATATTGGTTGTTAGAATTACAAATCTATACTGTACAATACTGAAATTGAACATTTTGGATTGCAGTGTTTATGCTTTAATTGAGATTTAAATTAGCTAAGTAAGTGGCATAGTCCAAAGGAGCAGATGAATTATATGTTTTTACTTCCACATACTTGAAACTGATAAAAAAAAAAAACTCACCAAACTTGTTTATGTAATTTGACTCATGTTTGAAACATATTGATAAATTAAACTGAATTGCACAGATTTGAATTATGAAGGCCATTGATTGTGCATAATTTTATTTTTAGTATTAGAGAAAAGGGGGTTGAATACAAATAGATTACATGATTAATTGTGAAAAATACTGAGAACCATGTCAGCCTCTTTGATCACAAAGCAATTCATTTATCAAAATGTTGATAATCTGTCAACTTTTTCAATAGTTTTTGTTTCAATTACTACAGTCACATTCAGTAAATTAGAATATTAGTAAAAATGTGTTATTTTAGCAACTCAATTCACAAAGTAAAACACATAAATTAATTACACACAGGTTGATGTCTTCAAACTTTATTTTTGTAAAAATTATTATGGTTTTCAGCTGATATCTAATGGAAACATGAATTTATGGATAAGTATGTCAGACCATTAAAAAATTATTTTAATACATGAAATGAAAAGTATGCTTAATACCCTCTTAGTGTTTTTTTTAAAGTACTTTTAATTTGCGAAACCAGCCTCATCAACACATATTAAAATTTATTGAATGTGTCTGTTTACAAAATGGTTGAAAACAATACTTTTGTTTTTTAATAACATTTTAAGTAAAATCTGTTTCCTTCTTTCAACACAGATATTTCACCCATGAGAATATCGGAGCTGAAAATGGAGGAGGAAGTCAATAAATGATGGCGGACATGACGGGGTCCATGATCGCCTCTGTTACCGATCCTTCTGTTGCAAACTCCACCAATCCCACCGTCCCCGCCGATGTTGGCGTCGTCACAAGCTCCCAGTCACAGATCAAAGATCTTTTCGGGTTGTTCTGCATGGTGACGCTTAACCTCATCGCCCTGCTGGCCAACACTGGTGTGATGGTGGCCATAGCTCGCGCCCCTCACCTGAAAAAGTTTGCGTTTGTGTGTCACCTGTGTGCAGTGGATCTTCTGTGCGCCATCCTCCTGATGCCTTTGGGAATCATTTCCAGCTCTCCGTTCTTTGGCACGGTGGTGTTCACTGTTCTGGAGTGCCAAGTTTACATCTTCCTCAATGTTTTCCTCATTTGTCTTTCCATCCTCACCATCACTGCCATCAGCTTGGAGCGTTACTTCTACATTGTGCACCCGATGCGTTACGAAGTCAAGATGACCATCAACCTTGCTATTGGTGTGATGGTGATAATCTGGGTTAAATCGCTCGTCTTAGCTCTGGTCACGCTGTTTGGATGGCCGGCTTATGGACCTCAAAGCTCCATTGCAGCAGCTCACTGCTCTCTTCATGCTACCCACAGCCGCCTGAGAAGAGTATTTGGAGTGCTCTTCAGTGTGATTTGTTTCTTAGCTCCTGTAGTGGTCATCTTTAGTGTTTACTGTGCTGTGTATAAGGTTGCTCGCTCAGCAGCTCTGCAGCAAGTCCCAGCTGCGCCAACATGGGTGAATGCATGCCCTGCAAAGGACCGCTCTGACTCCATCAACAGCCAAACAACCATGATCGCCACCGCCCGCACTCTGCCTCAAAGACTGTCTCCAGAAAGAGCCTTCAGTGGAGGAAAAGCTGCAATAACTTTGGTGTTCATTGTGGGCCAGTTCTTGGTTTGCTGGTTGCCCTACTTCATTTTCCACGTTCAAATGTCTCTAACCGGTTCCATGCAGAGCCCGGGGGACTTAGAGGAAGCCGTAACTTGGCTTGCTTACTCTTCTTTCGCAGTTAACCCATTCTTCTATGGCCTCTTAAACAGACAAATCAGAGATGAGTTGGTGAAATTTCGACGTTGCTGCTTGAACCAGCCCTCAGAGGTTGGAGCGTCCAGCCAGGAGGCTTCATTTCAGGAAAACTTCCTTCAGTTCATTCAGAGAACCACCAGCGCACCTGAAAGACGCTCCTGCTGCTCTAACTCCAGTCCCACATTAAACCAGGCGAACATTATTCCGGGACAAATTCCAGAAGAGCATGCATAGACTACCTGTACACTCATTATATAAATGTTTATAGAATATGTATCCCATTATTCAGTAGAATAGAAATAGCCTTCATTGTCCCATAGTAACAACAGCATTTAGATATTTAGGTTCACACAAAACAGCAAAAGGTAATAATAGGCTGTTTATTTCTTACATTACTTTGTTGTATTAAATGTTCTTATATTTATGCTCTTTACTAACTTGATTATTTTCCTTGTTTACTTTTTTATTTAAACAAAGATGTCTATATGGTAACACCAAAATATTTGCAGTTTCAGTCAAATGTTTACATGTACTCATCATAGTCATAACTGTCTTTTTGTTTTTGGTTGTTTCCTACAGTTTTTTTTCAGGGTAGAAATATACAAACAGTTTCTATGATTTATTTCAATAAGTTCTGTCTGCACAGAGGGAAGTTAAACTCTTTTTGTAGCTACCAACAAGCTTCTTGTGTAATTCTGTTGGAATAGATTTATTTTAAATTGGGAAACACACACTTGTCTTTAACACACCCTCACCTTGACTTCTCCAAGCATTGTGGTCATTGTGTCCAAATAGCGGAAGTTAAGGCACAAAGCATTTGACTTCCCGTGTGGACAGCTGCAAACTTCAGTCATGCTGAAAGACATCACTTTTGAAGTTTTTATTTTCTCTTTGTTTATCACTCTATTGGTCAATGGTAATGTAAAACTGTTTTTGCTGTGGACTTTGACACCGAAGTCCCAGAATCCTCCATTTTATGACGACTAGAGTTCTAGTTTGCTTTTAACTATAACAATCCCTTTCTTTGCACTAAGGGTGGTACCTTGAATCAGATTGTTGAAACTGGAGCACATTTGTGTGTCCTGACAAGACAAAGGCCCAAAACAAACATCAAAACATTGGAATGGATAAAGCAAACGTTAATCATCTGAAATGAACCCAAGCTAAACCATGTTTAAATTGCACTGGCTTTGTAAAATGTCTCTTTGCCAGGAAACCCATTAATCTAAATTAACCAAGAAGAGGGAACAAAAACTCAGCCAGAAACATGCTACAAGCTTGTTAATGGCAACACAAAAAGTGTGTGACTTTGCAGTCACAAGCAAAGGAACTTTTAACCAAACACTATATCTATTTATATATTTGTGCCTGTTCATCTTACTTTCAGCCTGCCCAAATTAGTAGAAAATCCACTGTTAATTCCAACCTATATTTTCAATTCTGGTTTTGTAAAAATCTCAGAAATATTTTAAGCATTTCAGATTGTAAAAATCCCCAACCTGTTTAAATGGTTAAAAGCACAAACTTGTCAAGGCATTAGTGACCAAGATGAATGTGTGTAAACTTTTGGCTAAAACTCCTCACTGCAATTATCCCTTTTTGATATCTGACATACATTTCAAATCTGGTCTTATTTTAATTGAGATTTTAGAAAAGTTTTGGTAAAGATGTACATTTTTGGATTAACTTCAATAAAAAAAACATTGTCTGATGGATAATTCAGTTTTAAAAATGCATGATTGTGTCCCATCTGACTTAACATTGCCACCATAACGACACTATTGAATTTCTCGTATCATCTGTAATATTTATACATAAGAAACAATATTCAAGTAGTAGATGGGGTTCCAAAAGTCTTGATTATCCTGCTTGTGGTATATTTTATAATCAATTTTTTTCATGTTTAAGGAGAGAAGCCCTCAGGATAGGTAGGGATAATACCTCAGACTTCATACTTAAAACAAATATTAAGTTTTGATGTCGTCTCTCTCTGTTGCCATATAAAATAAAGTGGACTCACATAGCAACAAAACGTCCCCTTTGGTGCCTTTTGATCCAAATCTGCTCAAATACAGACTGAGTCCTATAAAACTCATTTGCATTTACATGTGAGCAAAGATAGCACGAGTCCCCGTGAATATGGACCAACGTAACTTGGACATGGATATGGGAAGGAAGAGATAGGAAATCTGCAGTGAAAATCATTACATTGATAATGCACCAAAGAGAGGTAACAAAGTGCTATTTTATGGCCTTTGCTATTTGTATTAGTCCTCGTTCAAGACAGCATAGGGTGGTTACAGCAAATATAAGCAAACATCATTCTGCAGTACGAGTGTTACTTAGGAATATGCACCCTTACATAACTGTAGATGTGATTAAAACATTAGGTTTTCAACCAAACACATATTTTTCAGTAATTTTTTTATTTAAAATAATGTTCACAGGGTAATAATTCACTCAATCTATGTGCAGAGCTCAAACATTAACATCAGTGAATACGAATGGGAGCATTGGACAAATCTCAGCACAGCAGACACTCTCCTAAATAAAAGTATGTCTGAAGTGTTTTTTTTGTTTTTTTTCAAAGGAATTTGGATGAACCGGAGTGACAGGGTTCTGACTGCACCTGCAAGATTTAACAAAGGCGTTCATGGGGAAAAGATGTTCAAGTTTGTGTGAATTCCTCTGTCTTCTCCACCCACATGTTTACAGACTATTAGAATTTTTCAAACTATATTAATGAGTGAAGGTTTTTTTCATAAAGTGCTTTTAATAGACATAGACAACAACACAACCAACTTAATCACTGTGCAACAATATAAAGACTTAATATTACTAAAGTAAATAGGGAAATAGGGCTTAAACAGATTTATTTTGTTACAATAATTTAACAGAGCACCGCACTCTGTTTCCTCCACAGCCTCAGGGAAACAACTGGAAAGACTTGATTTTCTCTTTTTGTGCCAACAAGCTAAATGGTAGCAAAGATTTTTCATGTCAACTGGTACGGTGTGTTTTGAAACAAGACAACTAATACTGCATGCCATATTTCTCAATAAGCAAGACAAAAAATGTAAAGAAATAATTAATTAAATAACTTTATTTAATGAGACAATCTTAGTATCAACATTTTTTATGAGTAAAAATTTTCCATTTTGAACTCTGTACACATATACAATAAACTACTTGACCATTTAACATGCTGTAAGATTATAATAAAACATGAGTAACACATTGTACAGTATTACTGTTGCTTTATTGTAATGAAAAATAACCAATAGTTCCTGAACTGCAGTGTTACCACACAGAAGTTCTTGCGTATCATTCATTTTGATGTGCCTCTTTATGAAAATCCTGTTCCATATTTTTGTGCCTATTTAAATATTTCGCACTTTAAACAGTTAGTTGGTTGTTGTCTGATATTTATGTGTCATACTAGATAAATCTTTGAATAAAAAATATATTTTATTTTATAAAAAAAAAAGAATTGCAAGCACTTTCTCACAAACTATTAATTCTTATCTCACTGAACATCTGCAACCATCACTGCTGTTCTGAGGTTTAATTATGTCATGAAATTAAGCATTGTCCATGATGAAAATATAGGCTGCTGATTAAATCACTGCTCCCGATTACAGAAACCTTTCAACATGGTAAACAAGCTGCATATACTGGCCAACAGAGGGCGCAATGTGGCAATGAATGGCTCTATCTTCTGTCTGAATCGAAATCTGCCTAAACAATAAACTATAAACACACAGATTTATGTTGTTCACTCAGTCTTGGATAATTTTCTTTTAAAGTTAAAATAACATCCCAAAAAGACTGATGAGGTGTCAGATGGCTTTTTGTTTCAAATTTAATGTTGATATTTCTACTGAAATCTGCCATCAAAAAAAAAAAAAAAAAAAAAAAAAAAAAAAAAGAAGAATGTAGAAAAAAAACATTAAGCATGGTTTAAATAAGAATATTTGAAATTTTTTTTACAGACCCGCACTAATGTTTTTTTGTTTAAGGGA
>CAEFZX010010544.1:0-14426 GCA_903066825.1 Alfaro cultratus
GAAGAAAAATGTTGTTAGAGCGTAAAGAATGAGAACTAACAGATCTATGTAAGAGAGAGCTTAAATATGCTGGAGTTAGGCCGAGTAGAGATTTATAAATCAAGATCATCAGATGATTGTTTCTCCTTACGCTTAAAGGAGGCCATTCAGCTTTTGCATACAACTCACAGTGATGTGCAAAACGTCTGCTACCGGTTATAAACCTTAAAGCACAATGATATACAGTATTCAATGATTGAAGACATTTGGTCGAAGCATTCATATATAAAACATCTCCATAATCCAGAAATGGCAGGAATGTTGCTGCTACCAATTTACTTCTAGCTTTAAGAGAGAAACAAGATCCATTTCGATAATAAAACCCAATCTTCATCTTCAATGTTCGCAATAGATTTGCTATGTTATTTTTAAAAGAAAGTTCTTTATCTAGAATAAAACCAAGATATTTATAATTACTAACGAACTCAATTTGTGCACCTACAGCAGTGGTAAGCAATAGAGGGATTTCTGGTAGTTTTCTGGAGTGTGAAAAAACCATTGCTTTTGTCTGATCCACATTCAAAACACATTGAATTAGATAAACAGAAAGTCACAACAAATTAAAACTAATCTATAATGATAAAACCTAAACGAATTATAACCCTGGTTCAGAGGCAGGTTTTCTCACCCAACACATGCAGCTTCCTCAGGCCCTTGAAGGCCTCCTTCTGGATCCGGTTGATGTTGTTCTCGTGGAAGCGCAGCTCGATGATGTTGGGAGGCAGGTTGGCCGGGATCTCCGTCAGCATGTTGTAGGACAGGTACAGCAGCCGCAGGTGGTCCATGTTTCTGAAGGCCTTTGGGTGGATCTTGGAGATCTTGTTGTTGATCAGGAACAGACCCTGAAGGTGGGAGAAGATAAGATGAAATCTTATTCTGTAGGAGTGGAACAATTTTTTTGCATTGCAGCAGTTTGATGTGACTAATAGAGAACAGGGAGAAACTCTAAAAGCGATTAAATATTCGCAAATTTTCAACAAATGTCAAGTTAGCAGACAAAAAGTCACTTATCTTTTTAAGAACAACTTATTACCTTTTATTTTGGGTTTACTTTCTTAGGTAACTATACGACTGTGGCTGTGTGCAATAATAGCCCCACAAACACAAATACTGCTCTTGAAAAACATTCCTATTTGGGACACCATTCAGATAAAGAGTGGTGTTATTTTATGCAGTTATTTTTTGTAGTTAAAAAAATAAAAATTAATCAACTTTTGCACTTCTAAACTTTTATTAATGCTTTCATTGAACATTGGAAAAAACTAAACTAACAATCCCAACACAACGGACAGTTTTTGGGATTTGAGACAGTATGAACTGAAATTTATCAGGACAACAAAAAATCTAAACGACAATCATGATATGAAATTGATAAATTATAGACAATATGATAAATGCTGACAGCATGGTAAACAGATAGGATTTATTGGGGGGGGTTAGAAGATCGGAATCGGGCCGTTCAGACTGCCAAGAAAAGTTGGATGTGAGTCGCATTTGCCTTTTAACGCAACTCATTAGTGTCCAGTATGAACATCTGCTGCCGTAAGACTCTGTAAAACTGGCTTAAAATTACAATAGTATTAAAAAGGCAGGTTTCATAATACCTGAAGCACATTAGCCCACAATTATTACAGTCCAAAGTGACTGTTGAGATATGAATATTTCACACACAGATATTTCGATGGCAATTCATTGACAACACACTGTGCAGTCTTTAAGTATTTTTGAATCAAATTTAATTGAATCAGGGAAACATCTGGTTGGTTATAAAGTTGTGTGACTCAGGTCTGCAGTGTTCATGTCCTTCTGATTTAGGTCCTCTCCCAGCTTTAATCCAAGACATTCACCCCAGATTGTTAATGATTAACTGAGAAATAAAATCAAATATTTTCCATTCCGACAACATAAACTCACATCTGGCTCTTGCTGTTTAGACAATGAAACAGCTAAGTTTCATGGTATTAAACTTATTTTATAGATGTTTTCACTGAGCAACAAATGTTGATGTACATATACATCAATGTATGATATTCCAAACAATTATAATGACAAGATGATTTTTTATTTTTCAGCATTATTTTTATCTCTAGTTTTTCTTATTTTAATTAACTCCAAATGTAATCAAGTAACGAAAAAAATAACTTTCTGCGATGATTTTAAAAAAATGCTTAAAGGTAAAAACATTTCAGTTTTTCTCTATTCCAGTGTTGACTTTGTTAGGAAAATTATGTAGTTAATTTACTTATGAGTTTATTTGAAAGGTTATGTTTTCATATTATTATTCTGTGTGCTGGTTACTTGACTCCTTTTGTTTTGTGATACACTATTAACTGTCTTTCTAGGTGTTTGCTGGGGGTTAGGAATGTTTTCACATGCTTGTGTTACCAGCTGCTTTGATCATTAGTTGTCTTTATTATCAGCTGCCTGTGAAGCCGATTTATAACGGTCAGCCTTGTGTCCTTGTAGGGGCATGTCAACAGAAGGTCCCAGAACATCTTGTGGGAAAGTGTATTGATCAATTGTTTGCGTGACTATGTGAAAAGCCCATCCTCTTTTCTTGTGATCTTAATAAAAAGCAGTTGGGGACAAAGAGCCGACGGAGTTGAGCCCAGACAGTGTTTGACGGCGGTTCTCCGCGTCTGGCTCTGCTCCCTTTCTCTGCAGAAAAGTAATTTGTGTCTCTAGTTGATTCTTGCAGGTTAGGAACCAAAAATAAACCTATCAGACTTGTCGAAAAAAGGCAGTAAATCGATTAACTGCATGATGAATTAAAACGAGCTCAATAATTTTTATTGGCATGATTTATCGTTTTTCTCTTTTCTACCATAAACTGGATGATAAAAGTTCTTGGTTTCAACCAGCCCTTTTATTGAAGGCCAATTTTGTTTATAGAGACTTCATAATTCATTTTATTTGTTGCTTTGTTTATTTATTTTGGACATTTAAAATGTCTTCCAGTTCCAGTGTTAAAAGTTAGAATTAGAATTTAAAGTTTAATGGTCTTTGAGGATGTATCATTGCATTATAATGCTATTCCCATTATATTACTTGAATACGGTGTCAAAACATCAATATTATCAGAAGTTATTTATCATCAATAACTTCTGGGACAATTTACTGTCTACCACCATTTGTTATCATGACAGGCTGTAAATCTGAGTCCATACTGCTCTGCAGCTTCATCACAACTCTGAATCCAAACATCTTCATCTTTTAATAAATAGTAGCAGTGGAATCTGTTGCACTTTTTTAGTTCTTGATATTTTAAATCTTTCATAATCATCAATCCTCCATCTGAATCTGCTGTCCTGCAGGATTTAACAGTTGAATCTCTCTTACATAAAGCTTGTTGAGGCCTTTAAAGTCGTCCTCCTTGATCTCGGTGATGTCGTTGTTCTGCAGGTCGATCATCACCGTTTCTTCAGGAATCTTCTCAGGAACAGAAATTAAACCTGCAGCACAAAGGAAACCTTCAGGTTAGAGACAAGAACAGATGAAGATGGAGGATTTCTGACTCAATGTCTAGCTACTCATAGTGATTCAGTGAGGCATAATTTTATTCTCACGGTTGGTCATAAAGCCAATTTAAGCAGGCTTTCTGTTTCTGCCACAAGTGAATCATTTTCGGACTATTCAGAACCGCTGTCGGTTCTTCAGGAGCGTGTACTGAATGGATACAGCTCTGTTTTTAAATCTGAACACGTGCAGGATGTTTCTGTGCAGAGGGCGACATTAAAACATGGCACCAGAACCAAACAGGGTGGACAACACTGCCGCTGCAGTGGTCATGGAGACAGAAATCAAAGGTTTATAAGCATTTTTTCAACTCCTGAATGAATTACTGACCGGAAAGTACTAAATGATGCATTCAGGGACAGCTTGTACACTGAAGCATCTGGAGCATTTACACATTAAAACAGCTCCAAAGTGTTTGAAACATCTTTTATTCTCTTTTATTTCCAAACCAAAAGTTCCAAAATAACAACCTCAACCAGTTTATAACCTCATTATCCTTAATTAAAACAATTAATATTCAGTCAGTCCTTTTGTAAACTCTTTTTAAAGTTTGTTTTCGACTGAATAATGTACTTTAAACCGAGGTACGGGTTAGACAACCTTTACAACCAAAACAAAGTAAGTTGTAGTTTTTTTCCAACTTTTCAGATATTCAAAACAATTTAAGGGTATTCACACCAGCCATGTGTGGACCGTTTTGATCCAATTGCAGTCCGTTTGTCTAGAAGGTCTGGTTCGTTTAGGGAGGTGTGAATGTGGAATAAAACTCTAATCCGGACCAAAAAAAGTAACTCTTCTCCGCCTAAAAACTTTGGTATCAGAATGATTAAAGTGAACTCTGGGGTGGCTCAAATGCATATGAGAACGTCAAGCAGACCAAAGACCGCTCCAAAAGTTGCAATACAGCAAAAGCGAATGTGCTAGTCTAGCTCTAGCAGGAGAAATGACTCATGATTTTTTACCAAACAAACAACAACTAGAATGTTTTAGTTTCACAATAAATGTCAGTAATATTTCCTGTGATCCATAAATGGGATAATTTATTTATTTTTTTCTGGATTTAAATGCCAGCAGGAATCCAACACAGCCTAGAAAAGTTTTAAGTATTTTCCAGGTCTGGATAAATATGGAAAAATAAATATTTCTGAGCAAAAAAGGGGGCATTTTTAACAATAAGTAGAACAGGAAAAGTACTCTGACCCTGATCGGAGCACTGCAGCACTCCAGGTGAACAGCGACAGTGAGCCGGGCAGTCCTCATCATCATAATCATCATCGTCGTCGTCATCATCGTCATCCCAGTCTTCCATCATGATGTCGTTGGTTTTCATGAGCTCCATCACGTTCACGGGCCGGTAGGGCTTGGAGTGGCCGAGCGTCAGAAGGCAGAGCAGGAGGAGGAGCCTCATGGTGTAGTCTGAGCTGATTGGTTGAGCAACAGGCGCCACCAGGGGGAGCTGTAGGAGGAGCGAGGTCGGGTTAGCTTTCAAGCCAACAGGATTTCTGTGTGTCAAAGGTCAAAGGTGGCACCATCCAACAAATGAATAATCAAGCAGATAAATATTTTAATGATTTTCACATTTAATATATAGATTTTATAAATTATTGAAACATTTAAATATTTTCAGATACATTTATTTACCTGAAAATGTCAATATAGTTAAATGGCCACAAATAAAGTTTTAGATAATTTATGTATTTATTTACTTATTATTTCATTGATTTATTTATGGCATTCGATACTGGTGATCATTTTCTGTGTTTGGCTGTATAAACTAATGTTATTTTAGCCTGTTCTTGTTTCTTTTATTGGAAGATAAAAAATTGAAGCAATTTTCTGTTTATTTTTGGTTAATTTAACAGGAGAAGTGCAGTGTGTTTTGCTTCATATGTAGTGGTTATGCATGCAGGCTTCTAACCAAAGCTGAGCTTCTAAGCCCTTTTGTTTTGCTCCTTCACATTTTTAGTTTTTGTTTCAAATCATTGATAATTTGAGTTTGACAGAAAAATACTTCAGTTAAAAATTTCCTTAAGAAACATGACCTATAGTTCTTACAGTAGGACTGTCACAAATTACCTTCAATCACAAACTGTTCTTCAGATTATCTGTGTTCAGTTTGGAAAAGTCCAGTCCAGATTATCCTCCTTAAGTTAGAAATAGACCAAAGCTGATCCCGCTCCCAGGAAACAGGGGAATACTATTTTAAAGTCATTTTTGTTTCATTATTTCAGGAGCAGACAGATCATAAAATGCAACCAGGTAAATGTCTTGTTCTCACAAAAGTCTTCAAAATTGTATAAATTTTGAAAAAGAATTCATAAATATGTAGAAATCCTGCAGTCTGAGACATCAGCGAAAACAGCCAGGGATAAACATGGCGGTCGCTGAGTCAGTCTGCAGTGTAAACAGAGCAGATGGACAGCTGAAAGAAACATTGCAGAGTTAAAAAGATGAATAAAAACAATCTGGACTCCACCACCTTCCAACTTTTGCCATCACCTCTTCTACTAACCTGACTTCTGCTCAGGTGAGGAAGGCAGATGAATTAATTTGCCAGTTGGTTTATGGGCTGACTTACCCCTCTCTCTATTTGAATTTGTCTGCTGCCAAAATCTGGCATCAAACTACAGCTGGTTCTTGGTGGAACGTGTCACTGAAATGTGTGTTTTGGTTGTGCAGAGGGATGAAGATGTGCAGACTGACAGGATGTGAGGAGCTGAATGTCTGAGTGTCGTTTTGATCTTTCTACATGTGGTAGAGTAAAGGCTCCTCAACTGGGAGGTTCCTGCAGAAGTTTTACAGAGGAGAAAAGAATAGATTAAGCTTTTATTTGTCCCTTGGTGCAGACAAATAGAATATGAGTAAATTACATATTATATGGAAAGTATAAGAAGCAGATTCTAAGAAATACACAGATGTGTTAATAGAATAAAAAAACAAGTTCTGTTTCTTTGGGTTCTCAGCAAAAGAGGAATAGTGACTAGTTTTTATGAACCAGTGAGGAAGAAAATAGTTGTTGCAAAAAGTTGTGCTCAATTTCTGAGTTGAACTCATAGTGTGGAGAAAACAGCTTCATGGATGAGCTGGAGACAGCAGGAAGTCAGGCTGAGAGCTGTGGCAATGCTGCACCATCTCATGGGAAAAGCTCTGCTTTACAGACTAAACAGGAACAGAAACCTTCGTCTGATGTTGGCTGCAGTTACGCCTTCGTCATCTGCCTTCATCGGACTGATTCAGAACCTACTTTATTCCATATGGAGGATACAGGCACGTCTAATCAAAACTTTAACATATTTTGAGGCTTTGTCTTCACAATGACTTCAGATCCAATAAACTAACTTTTTACTGACTTCAATTTCTATTTCTTAGATTGATGATTAATCTTAACCTTAACAAGTTTCTAATGTATAAAACGCCTCAATGAAACCTAGAGGGAGTTCAGCCTCAGCACTGATTTCATGATGTTCTCTTTGTTGGTTGTGGTTGGTGCTAAATAAACTCGGTTGAACATCAGCTACAAACTAAAGTTTTTTTAATCTGAAGAAGCAATTTCATCAGCTGAATCAGTCCATGAGGCCAGGATCTGTCCTCGCTTTCTACATACATACTGACTAAACCTCATTATGGCAGAGTTGGCGCATTAAAAATATAAACACAAACACATGTTCCCGTTCATCTGCACAGTTTCTATAACTCTGCTGTGTGCCGCTAAGAGGAGCACATGGGCCAGAAGTAGAAGCTCCAAATCTGATTGAGAACTTTTAAAAGGTTTTATGTTTGGTGTTTATAAATCCGTGTTATAGTTTATCAAAAATCTAATCAGCAGTTTCCATCTGAAGAATGAAGATTTCTGCATTTAGAAGACAAGATTTATTACAAACTGTAAAATCTAACAGTCTGTCTCATACTAATAAGTTAAAGGGGTAGTTTGTAAATTCTGATTAGATTGCTTGATCACAGCGGTCCTGATGAAAATGAAGATGATTATAAGATTATGGCTCTTTTCAAGACTGATAGTCTGGTAGACTCAGTTCGACTGCGAACCAACATTTCAACGGCAGTTAAATTTTCAGCTGCTTCAGTTCACTTTCACACTGTGAACTGTGTCAAATGATCCAAACTAATTGATAACTTCTCACCTGTGGTGGCGCTCACCAAGAACTACTCAAGGAAACAACATAAAAACTTCTGAAGTGGACTTAAGTGCAACTTCCTTCTTCACAAAATGTAAATGAAAATGGAGTAGAGACATATTTTAGCAGTTGTTAGATTTTTCTTTTGTCTTTAGTAAAAGACCATTTCTCCCTCTAGCGCTAGACTTTTTCATTGTTTTGGTTCAATTGACCCAGAAAGCCGTACACCTCAGTCTGTTTCCTGCTTTTGGAGCGAACTCTGGTCCGCTTGCATCCACATATTCACAGTGGCAAAGTTCCCTTTAATCGAATCAAGGTTTTAGTTTTTAGGTGTACCACAGTTAGCTTTTTTGATGCTTTTTTGAAATGGAGTAGAGCTTAATTAAAGAGGACTAAAAGGGTGTGAATAGGCTCCACAAATCAAAATCGTAGAGCCTATTCTACAATTTTGTTCAGAACAATGCTAGTGAGAGCTGGTTTGTTCAGAACAATGCTAGTGTTTCCTTGGTTGTGCCTGTCCATTGTTATCAATCTGACATAATAGCTGCAACTCACCAGTGTGCATGGCACAAGCTTTTTGATTGTGTTTTTGCTCTTAACTCCACCCTGCCTCACAGATTGCGGTGAAAGCTGTTAGTCGTTGGTATTTTCTCCCTGGATGTTAAAGGACTTTCTAACAACCGCATATATAGGTCTCAGAGTGGCCCCCACACCTCCTCTGCCATCAGTGTTGGCACCAGGGCTGTGTACGCATCACCGTGCCATGACTGCTGTGGTGAGACTCATCTCTGGCATGAGTGAAGCAGCTGCTGTGCACAGAGTTGTTTCTGAACAGAAGAAAAACCAAGGAGCTCCTTGTGGACTTGAGGGAACAGAAAACTAACATCCAACCACATTTCATTAAATGGAGAGGCTGTTGGATTTCTGTTTCAGTTTTTCAGGTTGTTTGCCATTTTAGTCCAGAAAAAAAACTCCTGTTTCTGATCAACAAGAAGAGGATAAAGATCACTCGGTCTTTGTAAGCCAAGTTTAGACAAGTTCAGTGAGTCACTGAATGTTTGTGGTCCTGTGTATTATTAACCTCTTAACTGCCAATTGCATAATGGCCATTGACTGACATGTAAGTACTTTGGAGTATGACAATTAAGCAAAAACTAAATGCTTGCATTATAAAAACAAATACTCAAAAAATGTTGAGAAGTCAGAGGGAGCTGCATTGTGAGGGTACCAACAGAGGAGCTGCGGTGTTACATACGGGGCTCTGGAGTGGCAGACGAGCATAGTAGGCTGCGTTCACCCAGCTGGTCTTTATGCTCAATTCTGATTTTCTTCTAAAATCCAATTTTTTAGTGTGGTGGTTCATGCTGCTGTAATTAAATACGACCGCAATCAAACTTCTGTGTGAATGGTTTACGACTCCAGGGCGACCCGTATGCGCACACGAAGAATGTAGACGTCAACGTTTACAGTAGTAATAATGGCCACTGCCATCCATGGATGGATTTTAAAGTTGTTGAGCAATGAAACCTCAACAACTTTCATTGTTGAAAATTGTTCATTCAGCAATGAAAGTTGTTTACATCCAGATTTGCTCATAGCCTGGCTTCTGGTGGTACAGACAGTATCGTTACAAGATCTTAAGGTAAAGGAAGCTAGCTTCCACCATTGTTTATGTCAAGATTTACAGCATCTGGCTTCTGCGTTTAGCGCGGTTTAGCGCCACCTATGGAAGTGGCAGAGTTTGGATTTTAGGGTGTAAAAATATCAAAGTGTGGTCATTCAGACTGCTGTGGAGAAAGTTGGATATGGATTTGGGTCGCATTTACCTGCTCTGTGAACAGCTTTAGATTGGGGCAGTGGAGCTGTGAGATAGCAGTGAGGTGTGCCTCAAGGATCGGCTCTAAGTCTCTTCTTGTTTGCTTTGGTGATGGACATGCTGGCAGATGCAGTGAGTGCAGGATGCAGGTGGAGGAAGACCTAGAGAAGTAGATGAGCTGCAGAAAGGCAGCGTACATGAGTGTAAATGAAAGGAGCACAAGAGCAACGGTGGAATTACAGAGAGCAGAAGTAAAGACGGTGGAAGACTTTAGATTCTTGTGGTTAGAAGTCCAGAGCAATTGAAGGTGAAGACGCATTTACAAGGAGGTTGGAATGGATAAAGATAAAGAGATCCATCAAGGCAAGAGGAAGGGTGTAGAAGACCAGTAGCGAGATCAGAGATGTTTGTTTAGAGACACAACCAATGAGGAAAAGACGGGAGGCAGAACTGGAGGCTGCAGACCTCAGGATGTTGAGGTTCTCTTTGGGAGTGATGAGCATGGACGGGTCAGGAGTGAGGACAGCAGGGGGACAGCTCAAGCGTCCTGAGATAACAGGAGGCAACATTGCTCCCTTTTCATTCATTTCCTATGGAGCTCGCTCAATGAGGCAACCGGTGAAATTTGTGCATGTGAAATTTCAAGCTTGTAGACGTCCACAAGCCAGCTAATGACGCTACTCAGGGATGTTGAAAAACGTTAAACTTTTGTCTGTGTGTTCGGTTCATACCGAAGGGCGTAATCTTTCACTGCCGCTCATCATTCCCTCTCTGTTGAGCCTGGGAGACATGTTCCAAAGAGAGACAGTGACGTTATTGGTAGAAGAATGCCATTATGCAATTGGTTGAGACTTATGCATGTGGTGAAAGAGGACATGAAGTTGGTTGGTGTGAGAGGAGAGGACTAAATGGAGTCGGATGATACACTGTGTTGACCGTTTTAATAAGTCCGCCATATTTATATCACTTTTAAACTGACACCTCTGTCTTGAGGCACATCTTGTCTCAGAGGACAGCACCTCTTCAGGGTCAAACCATGAAATCCAGCCGACCAGGTGACATAGTGGACGGAAGAGGAACAAATCTTTCTGACTCAGAAGTCAAAATCCAAAGGTTGCGTCAAGCTCAACCTTCAGATAACGTTAGAAAGTAAAGACTTGACTTTTGTTCTGCCTAGCAGTTGGATTTCCTTTCAGAACCACAGAAACAGATTTCTTTGACAAACCCATTTCAGGACTAAATGCAGAGGTTCTGAAGGATCATGTTCCTATAAAAGGAGGGTGAATGGAGCGGTGCAGCCAGTGTAAATATTTGTCCAGCTCTCACCTTTTCCCTGTCACCATGAAGTGATTTACCCTCCATCAGATGGAGGATTGCGTGTCTCCGCCAGCACCGATGCATTCAGAGCCCCCTCTTAAAAGTTCAGTCCGTGCCACAAATATGCGTGGTGGTCGGGGGTTCTGCTTCGACAGCGAATCCTGCCCAGACGAGGCCCCTTTCCCCACCTCTCTCTCTGCCTCTCCATCCCCCCCGGACTCATTCATCACAGAGACCATGATTTTTCTTTACAACTTGGCACAAGGAAATAAATTGGAAACAATTTTTCCTGCTGCTTGTTTACTTTGCTCTGCATTAAATAGTTTCGGCATTTCCCACCAGTCAAACTAGCTCAGATGAATTATGTCTTCATCTTTCGGAGAACATCCAGAACAGAAGCACGCCTCTCTGTTGGATCCTGTTTCTGAACGCTCACCTGAAATCAGTCACTAAAACTCAAAGTGCAGGACAGGAAGTCCTTCAAACTGTCCAAGTTGCAGATGGCTTGGCATTGTGGTGAATAGTTCTGATAATGTGTTTTATCATTAATGATAAATGTTTGTTGGTCCAGTTCCAGGGAGAAAATTTACCCGCTGATTGTTCTGATTCTGTGCAAACAAAACTAATTAAAGCGTCTCTCTCCGGTCCTGACTCACTCAGAAATAAAAGCAGAGAAACATCATAAAGGTGTTGCTCAGAACCAGCAGGAAGCTCCTCAGTATCTCATTATTCTACAAACACACAGCAGGTGTGAGTCAAACTGAAAGCAGGGTGTGTCCTACCTCAGGGGTGTCCAGGTCTAACTCCGGGCGGTGAACAGATCAGCAGCTGAAGGCTGAGAGATGCCTCCTCACTCGCTACGCTCCCAGAGACTGAACAACAGCATCAGCCTCTCTCCTCGGCAGGAGGAAACCACTCCCCTCACCCCCCACTAGCGGAAAACCTCAGCTGTTCGCTTTCAGTGGAGCTCCTGACTGTGTGGCTCAATGTCTCAGGGACCGAAGGGGGAATGGAGGGTGTAAGGACCTCATTCATGTGCTTTTCATAAGGAGCTTTGAGGTGAATCCAGGAGACTCCTGAGTTCTCAGGTTCATAAAAACAGAGATGGAGGGTCGGCCCTTTCCCTTTAGTGATCAGCTGACTGACATGGTAAAGTTTGCCTTCATGTGAACAGACCCAACAGACGGGCCTCTGACATGAAGCCATCTGTTGCTTCGTTTGAGGAACACGTCTTCCTGTCTGCTGTAAGAGTCCTTTAATGGCCGGAACCAGATCTTGGGCTGATCTAGTGATTCTGGTCTTTGGTTTCAGATTGTAGTCAAGATAAGACTTCAGATCACAGATGGAAATCGATCCATAAATCAAGTTCATTTGTGCAGCACATTTCATCAGCAAGGCAGTTCAAAGTGCTTTGCATCATAAAAACACAAAAATAAAAAAGGACAACAGAGAAACCAGTGACAAACATTACATTTTGATGTATATCGATCATCAAAATCATCAATTCACATCAGATATGTTGGTCAATGTTCCATTTATTATGGTTTGAAAGCAACTCTTAGCCACTCTTAGGTGGCTTTTTTGGCTTCATTTAACTAATTGTTTTGGCTGTTTTGAAGTTTTCTAGACGTTTGTTCCAGATTTGTGGTGCATAGAAGCTGAATGCTGCTTCTCCATGTTTGGTTCTGGTTCTGTGGCTGCAAAGCAGACCAAAACCAGAAGAATAGACAAAACTATTACTATGCCTCAACAATTGTCCTGTAGGCATTCATAAATGATTCGATTATTATGTTTACAACTTTGCTTTCTTACAATGAGTGCCCGACACACTCTACATGAGCTGTTGATATTCAATTTAATTTAAAATTATAAATTATTGCCAGTGACATTGGAAGTAACTTTCAAATAAATAAAATAAAGGAAAAGGCTTTAAGTATGAGCACACAGAGGACTATTAATTGACTTCTAATGCAAGTTTTAAAGCTTTATGTGTCACTAATTACCGAATAATTCAAAGTTGACACTTTTAATGCACTTTTAATGCATGTTTGCTTTAAAAGTGCAATTATTTACCAAATTACACTTCAAGAAAACAGCCATAAACATTAATGAAGACTCATTTATGTTCATGACAGGTATTTTATCATGTTTATGACAGTCTTGTGCACACCCATTCAAATAAAGTGTTCCTTTAGTTTATTATAGTTAATGATGCAGAAAGTGGATTTTTGTCTCTGCCAAAGCAACTCATGTCCACCTTTTCCCTCTAGCTTGTTACATTTAATTTTTTTGTTGTTTTTGCATTGAAATTAACAATGCAATGTTTTTAATGCACACAACACTTGGATATTACGTTTATATTCTGAAATGTTATACTTTTTCTGCTGCTCGAACACACTTCCTTTAGTTAATACAGATGATTCTTTTTTTTTTGTGAAAAAAGTAATATCAACTAAATTAGGGATGAATCAAAATTGGATGATCTGAAGTGAACAGCTCCTGCATCAGTGAAAGATGAATAAAAATGTTGAATTTAAGGCTTTTTGCACATCTTTGCAAGCAGTAACTGGAAGTGTGGAGAAGCCCCTAAAGCCTGTCTGATCTCTTATTGAAAGGGGCGGAGCCTGATGAAGGTGATGTGAACGACCAATCAGAGTAAACCAGGTTTTATCTGTTGTAGCTGAATATAAATTAGAATAATCACCTAAAAGTCAGTTGGTGTGGAGGTTGGTCCTCTGGGGAGGTTCTTCCTCCCTCCTGCTGTGTCTGCAGGATCCTCACCACAGAACGTCTGTTGGGTTCTGGAAAACTTGTCCTACATGTGTTTTTAATCTGGGCTGGGAACAGCTGGCCTTATTCCATGAAGCTGGGAAGTCACTGGTTTAAGGTGGAATAACCAACACATACAGAGATGACAAAAGTCATTCAATCAATCAATCAAGTTTATTTATCTCATACATTTCAGCAACACTGTATAGCTACATGTTTTACATTGTGAAAACATAAAAAAAACAATAAAAAAAACCAATAACAGACATTACATTTTGTCAAATGCCATAGTTAAAATCATCAATACACAACAAACATGTTGGTCAATGTTCCATTTATTATGGCTCAAAAGCAACTCTAAACATGCAGACTTCCACTCTTGATTTAAAAGAACTCAATGTTTCAGCTGTTTTGCAGTTTTCTGAAAGTTTGTTCCAAATTTGAGGTGACTTAAGATGGTATTAGCAACACAGAGACAATGGAAGTTACTGGTTTAAGGTGGTATTAGCAACACAGACAATGGAAGTCACTGGTTTAAGGTGGTATTAGCAATACAGACAATGGAAGTCACTGGTTTAAGGTGGTATTAGCAACACAGACAATGGAAGTCACTGGTTTAAGGTGGAATTAGCAACACGGAGACAATGGAAGTCACTGGTTTAAGGTGGTATTAGCAACACAGAGACTATGGAAGTTACTGATTTAAGGTGGTATTAGCAACACAGACAATGGAAGTCACTGGTTTAAGGTGGTATTAGCAACACAGAGACTATGGAAGTTACTGATTTAAGGTGGTATTAGCAACACAGACAATGGAAGTCACTGGTTTAAGGTGG
>CAEFZX010010549.1:0-19409 GCA_903066825.1 Alfaro cultratus
ACATATAAATAGGTTTACAATTGGTTATATATATATATATATATATATATATATATATATATATATATATATAACTATAGCATTCCACAACAATAACTTCATAACTTCTGTGAAGCAGAAAGCTAGTTTGAGGAAGCCTTGCTGCAGTAGGACTATAGAATCAACCACATATTACAACTGCAAATAAGTAGCTTTAGTGTTTCGCCTCCAAGCTAAAATTATTCTGTAAACACAATCAACTAAGGATCTGTTTCAAGGAAACAGATCCTGGTTAAAAATGGGGCTTTTGCACTGCAGTCATGTTGGCAAATAAAAGTCAGCTCTTAACCCATACCACTGAGACACAGCAAGATTAACTGCTCAGGATTTTCAAGCAAAACCCCCTCAGTAGCATTTGGAGCTCCAATTATGTGAAGAGAGCTTCAAAGCCTCTGTAGCCGCAATGTGTTATGAATGCCCATTTTCTTCAGATTGTGAAATGTGCGTCTCTGGGATGCTGGCAGCCAGGTGACACCTCTGACTCCCAAACCTTATTATCTCGGCCTCTGGTCAGTGAAGGACGATATGAGCTCAGTCAGGTAAGGAATAAGCCACCCAGCAAGTCTCAGTCCAAAACAAACAGGCTGCACAGTTCATGAATTTCTAAAAGTACAAGAAAAGAAAATGGGAAGATCACAGAACATTATTCTTTAAAAAGAATCTAACTGCAGTTTTCACACATTATTAAATATTACTGTTCTGATGAAAGAAAACTCACCTGTTGTGTTTGTTTGTATCACACAGATTGTTGTCTGTCACAGCAGACGTAGGAACAGTGCACTGAGCAAACTTCTTTTCTTTTATTCATCAGGAGTGCCTTTGTTCTTTTATGATAAAAGGAAAAAAAAAGTCTGATGTGTAGGCGCCAGAGAGCAAGATCCCACAACATGAAAGACTTGAAGAGAACCAAAATAAAAAAGAAGGCAAAACCTTTACTTTAGTCACACATTTGACAGGAGCAAAGAGAGCAGCCTGCAAGGTCACCTTCAGAAGAATACTTCAAAAATCTTAAGACGGAAAAATGCAGAAGCTCTATGAGGTCTGGGTAGCTGAAACGCCACATCTTATCTGCCTGTACAGTCACCTGCTCAAGCCAAAGGAAATATAAGCATATATTAGCTAAAATATGTGACTAACTTGTAACAATGTATTTTATTGGCATTTCTTTTGGTCAAATATCAGCATAAAGTGCTGCATGACTGGAAAGTGGAGGGAATATGATTCATGGCTGTTAGCATGCTTTGCATAGAACACCTAAAAGAAATAAAACCAGCAAACAAATGAAAAAAACCTGGCGGCATGCATTTTGCAGGGTAACATATTGCCTTTAGAATGTGCACTGGAACTGGACATAGACAGAGTTTGCTGGTATTTTTAAAAATCTTAAACCTTTTGTTAAACATGCAAAATTTACATTTTGCACTTATTTGTAGACATCCACATAGTTTTATCATCAGTGAATCAATTTTACACAGGTTTAAGTGCCATATTAATATTACATAGCACAACCCACAAATGAGTATGTGTCCTAAGACAAAATGGAGGCATTTGTATAAATTCAACATATAAGTTTAGAAAGTTGAATTATGCAACAATTGGCTCCAAATGCCAACCAACCAACTAGCATCAGCTACAAACACCGGCATGCTACAAGCAAACAAACACATTATATTTACAACGCACCAATTCCATTGAAACTTCATGGCTCCAAGCTCAGTGGTAGTTGAGATCTAAATCATATTTGTATTGTGAGCCTTAAAGTGCGTACAGAACAAAAATGGATAAAACAGGAAGTTGTTTGGAAGTACAGACCTGCAGCTGCTTTGTCTCAAGCTCTTCCCCTCACACCTGACTGGGAAAAGCTGGAGCAGGCCTGTAGTGCTGCTTCAAACAGTGTGATTGACTGAATGCATCATGTGATTGTGATCACATGACTGTCATATGAAACATAATGGCCATCCAGAGCAGTAAGGCATATTACAGGGCAGATTTTACCTTGGGTTACACTTGGTAAGGAGATCCTGACTCAGACATGCAGTCAAGAAACTCGTGGTAGCTCTGGAAAAAACTAGCTACTCGCCACATAGATCTGGAAAAGTTGGAGAAGAAATCTTAAGATTTTGCAGGCAAGTATTGATCAGCAATAACTGAGACAGACAGCTATTTGGCTTTATTATTTCCTAATAATCATGTGGTGCACTGATTTGACTGACATCGCCCATTGTTGTTTCGTTATGGTTTGCTAAACCAAACCAATTAGATGGCTTTTTTTTTACATTTCTGGATCCACTCAGGGAATTTTAAACATAGAAGACCCGTAAGGTTCACATTTGCAAACACACAATTTACATGTGGAGAGCTCAGTCAACAAAAGTAAATAAATGAAATCTGTGCAACCTGTTCATGAGACGTTCAGTGGTGCTGGACTTTCAGAGACTTCTTGCTCTTGTCTGAAATTTAACACACAGATGAGAGAGTGGTATTGATCTTGTCATCCAGCAAGTCAAAAGAAAGTGCATTCGTCCTTTCACTTTAATTTAGAGACTAATAATAAAACGGTGGACAACAAATCAAACTTCATCGAGCAGAAACTTTTATAAGGCAGCAGAAATGTAAAGTGCAGGCAGTAAAGAGCACTCAGCCTGTTTCAGTGGGAGAAATCACTCTGCTTTATGCAAAAACACAAAAATGGCCAAACTTGAAATGTCCTGTAAGGCTTCCTTTAAAGGGGATGTGACAGCCTATGCTGTATGTGTGGCTCACATGTAATTAAAGGTGAAAAAAGCCCCTCTTTCACTTATTGACTTTCATGGTGGCTGTGCTCAGATGGACTGAGTGAGGTGTTGCTGTCATGCTGTGGTCTTTGTGTGAGTGCTGTAACTGGGCTTGCTGAGAACAGAATGGATCTCTGGGGAGGGGAGGTTCACATTGATCCCCTTAAAGCCTGAACTGCAGCACTGTGTCGGAATGACAACAACATTCATCATCTCACCGGTCATTTGTAACGACAAAGCAAGAGTACAGTGCAGCGTGGCAGGGAGGTGCAGGAGCAAGTTGTGCTTGGAAAGGAGTGGAGAGTCTGGATAAGACTACAAGTGACGAGTTTCATGGCATAAAAGCTTCAGTTAACTGATTAGTTCTGAACTTTTCATCAACCTTGACCCATATTGTAGTGCACTAAGCAGTTTATTGAAGAAATAGAACATTTTCATAATTAAGTTTTGGTTTTTCAGTATTAAATAGAATATTTCTCAGAAGGTTTGAGTAGTTAAATAAGAGTAAAAGGAATTTCACTACAGAAATCTTTCATGACTAACATAAAACAGGTAGTTCTGCTAACAGTTGTCAAGCAGATGACTGTTATGATTTTTGATTTAGGCTTTGATCCAAAATGCAAAAAGATTAATAAATATGTAATGGAAAAAGGAAAAAATACAGATAAAGCACAAGTCACATACAACGTCTTGCAAAAGTCATCACCCCTCTTGGCATTTTTAAGAATTTGTTTAAATATTTGCAAAGTAAAATCAAAAAAATATTCTATAAATATTTTTTAATTAAAAAAAATTGAACATTGGCTAAGTGCTATGGCGCTTCTAAAGCATTCAGGTGCGACCAATTACCTCCGTAAGTCAAATGTTTTAAAAAAGTGAAGTTCACCAATGTGCAATCAATGTGTCAGGTGATCTGGTATGTGTAGATCTTTTCTGAAAGGTTCCAGAGGCTGCAACATCAACACTAAACCAACAACTAAGGAGACCTGAAAACATGTCAGGAACAAAGTTGTTCAGAAACATAAATAAAAAAAAACATCTAAATTACTGATGATCTTCTGGAGCAACATCAAATCCAGGAATGGACAAATGTTCCACTGGCAAGATGTAACAAACTCATAGAAATGTATCCTTATCCTGCTCACATGGCTAAAAGTACAAACAGTTGCTTTAATAACTAGAATATGCTAGTGGTTGATTGGTCAGTAAATTCTGCTAAACCTAAACCATTAGAGAATCTATTGAGTTCTGTCAAGAGGAAGAAGAGAGACACATTGACAAACACTTTAAATGGGCTGAAGGCCACTGTTATAAAGCCTTTATTAAGGTTTCTGCAGGGCAATAAGAGGATTGTCTCCAGGTCACACTGCAGTAATGCAATAACTCATGCAAAAGTAGCCCTAAACAAATATTCAGAGGACATATTGTAATGCATATAAGTATTTTTCATCAGCCCCACATTGCTGCGTTGATCTTTATTTTTTTTTATTGGTCCAAGTTTAAATGTCAAAATTACATAGAAAAATTATGTGTATGTAGAACTGAATCACTGAATACTTAAATGTTCTGATAATTATGAGATAGACTTAAACATAAAAGCTTCCTGTGATGTGAGACAGGGTCCAAAAGTCCCCCCTTGGTTTCTCTGTGCATTCGTAAATCACTGCAGGAAGACAGAACTTGAATGACAACACTAATGACAGGCCACCTGGGAGTAAGCTGAGCAGATCAACCAGAGTGCAGCAACATGACATGGAATTGATGAGTTCTATGTCGATGGAAACAATCCTTCACAGCAGAGTTTAAAGCCAGGGCTTTGTCAGAGGCTGCCGAAGCTGCTGAGGCAACACATCGCATGACATGCAGGAATCGAAGTGGAACTGCATCAAGCCAACCTTGTTGTTCTCATCCTCTTTATCCTTTCAAATCCTGCTAATTTTACACTGTAAGCGTAAAATAAATTGCACATTTCAAGCCAAATCTACACAGTAAGATGCTAAATTTTCAGCGATGCATTAATCAAAATATGAAAACAAGGATTTTCCCTTCATACGACAACCTACTATTATGTTTTCTACTGCACAGTCAAGACTACTCTCTTTGAACATTAAACAAAGTTTTCTTTTAAACTCTTGCAAAAGTAGTTTTTCTTTTCGCTACAAATTGTTTTTGGGTGTTATATTGTCTCATTTAGTCTCCTGAAGAATCAAACAAGTAAAATTTCAGCTGCAAATCTATTCGTAACATTTTTATTTCTTACTGACATAACTAAAGCCTCTAAAAACAGTATAGTACAACATGTTTATGCTCCCAACTTGTTTGGATAATTCATTTTCACTGCATCAATTATCCAATAGCTATCCATGTAAATACAGACTGTGGAAAAAAAGCATTGTATATAATGTTATATTATTAAAAAAGCCAGAGAGTTAGGTTGGACTTGACTGATACAAAGCTCCTACATTGGAATGTCATCAGGTGACTCAGAACCCATCAATGCACTGAACAGATACTTAGAACAAACCAATGTGTAGATGTGCCATAACTTTCTGTAGCTTATTAAAAAAAAAATTAGTTATATTAATATTTTAACGATCAAGAGTCATCACACAGCTTCATTTATTACAACTAGAAACTACAGATAAAGTCCAAAATCTGGGTTGTATCAATGGACTCAGACCTGAACATTCAGAAACGCATAAAGACAATTACAAAGTCAGGCTTTTATCACCTGAAGAAATGTTCCAGGATTAGAGGACTAAGGTTGCAGCAAGATCTAGAGAAACTCATCAATGTGTTTGTCTTTAGTTGTATTGACTCCAGCAGCAGTGTCTTCACAGGTCTGCCTAAAAAGTGCATCTCTGTAGCTTCTCCAGCTGTTTTGAAACATTTGTTGCTGAAATGTGCTTTACATAACCATGACCTAACTTGTTTATGTCACTCTAAATACATTGCTCTCCTGGATGCACAATCATTGACTCTATTGTGTCAGATGTGAACACTCTCAGAGCTCCATCAAGTCACAAATCTCATACCACAATGTGAAAAATAAGGTATGAATGTGATGTCTGCCAGCACACATCTCAATGTCATATTCCTGGACAAACAGACTTGAGAAGAGTGTTCAAAAGCGCTGCAAATAGGTCGGAAGTTAATTCCATGAAGGATCATTGGAGTGTTTATTTCCTGTTTGAAAGGTACTCCTTCTCCTCCTCATGTAATACTCAGAGGAGACGCACTTCCTCAACTCCTGGGCAGCAGCAACAGCTCTCGATGCAACAGTAAATGCACAAGAGCAGAGAGCAGTCAGGGAAGCTGGTGTGTGATTAATAATTCCTTCTCATGCAGCGATATTGCCAGACCAACCTCAGCAGGAGAGTGCAAACATATCGGCTGTTGGAATATTAATGTAGCTGTTTGTGTTAAGTGAAAAGAGAGCAACACGAAAGAAATCCTGCACTAGTGATTGCCTCATTGCTGAGTGAAACAGAAAACAGATTGCTGTTCTTCTGCAATTTGTTGCTGTAATATTTAAGTCTTTCACAAAATATACAATCAGGAGAGTGTTTGTGTCATCATATTCTGACTCTTTGTCTAGATCTCATTGCATCAGTTTTTTATTATTTTTTTCAGCAAAAAGAACCACTCTAGTGGTGCTTATTGCCAGTTATCACACTGATACAAAAGGTCATTCATAACTGTAAAAAATATATAGTCTCATTCACTACTGCTCTGACCTTGAAATTTGCATCCAGTTTGCAGCTACTATTTCAGGGCTAAACTAAGAGGCTATGTCCTGTTTTTAAGGTATCTGGACCATTTGATCGTCTTAAAAACTAAGAAAAACATACAATAACTTTAACAGATCCAGTGTTTTCCAGCAGTATTAATTCCCTGTTGAGCTTCCATCTTTTTGTTTGGTTATAACTACAAACTTTATTGTTTATAATTTTGTTGAGACATTGTGCTATAGACCAGAATAACAAAAATTGTTAAATCAAAGGAATAAGTCTTAATTGCTTAAAAGACTGAAATAACATTCTGAAAAAGTGTCTGTACCTGTATACCTGAGTGAATACTTTATACAATCTTTTGATTCAGGTGCCATCTTTGCATGTCTAGAGACGTAATAAAGTCTGAGCTTGCAAAATATCACAATCTGGGGTTTTGGGTTCCCCAAGGGTGCATCCTGAGACATCTGCTGTTCTTACTTTACACATTACTGAATATCAGCTTACAGCACACATAAAATGATAACATTTGTAAATGACACTCCTGTGTTTAGCTTAATGCACCGTGTTCAAAATTATTATGTAAATTGGATTTAAGTGTTATTTTTTGTTGTGCTATTAAGTTCCATAATAATTTGGAACAGTGCATTTTGAGTTTTTTATTTTTGAAAAAAATACTGTCCTCATGGGGGGCTTTGTTCAGTAAAATTTGATTTATACTGTAATAGTTCATGACTTGAAAATTATACTGACCATCATTTGCATTGACCATTTAAGAAAATCTAAGAAAATATCACTTGCATAATAATTTGAAACACGGTGTACAATAGACAACATCATTCTCCATCACCTAACTGATATTTAGTATCTGCTAAACCAAGGAGATGATTAACTAAATCAGAAGCCAATTCCAATTAGATCCAGTAGAGAGACTGTCCTATAAATTTTTGGCCACATACATCATACAACCTTACATTGGAACATAAATATTACTACCCCGGGACAGAAAGTACTGCAGTGGCAGTTTTTGTTCCCTAAAAAAATCAGGACTTTCTCAGCAGCTGCTTGGTTCCTTTTACAGGTGTTCTGTTGAAAACGTTCTTACCTGTGTCATGTTGATGTGGTTTGGGAGCAGCACAGCAGCTGACATAAAGGCCCTGCAGAGAGTGATCACAGCAGCACAGGAAGTCATTGGACTCAGTTTCACACACTGCAGGACATTTATAGAACATGGTGTCTTTGGCGTGCTACTTAGATTGAGGGAGACTTTTCACATTCAGGTCAGCATTTTCTCACCTTGCTGTCCTCAGGAAGGTCTCCCAGGTCTGGAAAAACACATTCAGTTTCAAAATGGCTTTTGACTGTGTTTTATCCATGTGCTGTGAGAGAATTAAATGTTGTTGCTGCATGTGCAATATGGAAAAAAAAGAAAAACATTTGAGTTATTGCCTCTGATACAAACTCTGTTTGTTTTAGTTATTCACTAATTAAGGAACTTCTGAAAGTCCCTTAGTTAGCTGCACTTGACCTTGATAAATTTAGCTTTACATTTTTTATTTAGACATGGGGTTTTTACTTCATGGTTTGCAAAAAGTAGTGCACTGGTCAACTACATCAAAGCACAAGGATAGCGTTGCATAGATCTCTGTCAACAAATATAATCCGGGGCTCTTAAAGGAGTTTCTGTGTGACTAAAATAACAGTAAAAATATTTGTGCATATTTGTATCAGTCCAACATTTTAGTTTTCTCAAAAGGATTTGAAATCTCATCATGTTCTGTTTTCCTGAATCTGATTTTATGAATGAAATGAAACTAGCTTCATTTCAACATTCTGCAAATCACTTAATTGGCCCCTCAGGACAAAACAACCGTGAGAAATATGGGTAACGTAACACAAAAATGTACTTTAAGAAAGGTTACTACACATCTTCAGTTTTCAAATTCTATAGTTTTACAGACTCACTTTTTTAATATGAACAGTGTTTTATTTTCTTTATGTCGGTTCCGCAAATAAAAAGCACGAGACACCATGACTCAGCTACAAAAATGAGCTGTTTAGGTAAAGCATGCAATTCATATATAGATGAATGTAAAAAACATTGTTTTTATTGAGTATTAGGAAATTGTAGTTTTTTGGAATACAGTATAATAAAAAAAAATCTGGAAAATCAACATTTTCCATACTTAATTTTTTTCCCATATTTTTAAGACTTTTATAACAGTCAAAGGGAACTTCATACTTTACAAGCCTATATAAGATTTCAGCTTAAAGTGTGTTAATTATGAATGCAGAAGGACACACTAGGAGTTAAACACGCTCCTCTAATCTCTGCCTGTTTTCTTTTTCCTGTTTTTATTCTGCTGAGGCAGGGACTTTGAATTTTGCCTCAGAGACACTTCCTTCTGTTCAGAGCATCCGACTGGGTAAACAGCAGTCTGTGGGCGATTAATTATGCCTGCTATAGAGACACACGGAGGGAGAGGGAAAGGTGCAGAAGACAGAAATAGGGAGAGTTTGGCCTTGCAAACAGAGATAACTGGAAATCTGAAGAAGATATGTAACTGGGAAAAGAACATATTGGAATTCTAAATGGAAAAAAGTTGCCTTATATTCAATTTAATTCAATTTACTTAAATAATGTTGACTCACAATAAAAGTCATCTCAACGAACTCTTTGGAAAATTATATATATATATATATATATATATATTCCATCCAGAGGGAACCTTGTTCCTCAGCTGGAGGGCTCATATTCTCTTTGCTGGTGGTAGGCGCTGCCATCACAACATCTTGTTTCTAAGTTTAAATCCAGCTTTATGAAACTTTCAACTGAATCGTCATCAACTTGTTTATTGCTTTAATTTTTGCCTATCAACTCTCCATTTTATGTAAACAGACATAATATCATCTGGGAAGCTGATGAGCACGTAGGTAAGACATTTTTCGTTTTTTCACTGAAGTTCTTAGAATTCATAACACTAAACAGGGCAAGTGGTTGCCTTTAATGTGTAGTCAAATCAAACAAAGGAAGAGTCTTTTAGCAGTGAGTTGTTCTACATCTGGAATGATGAACCTTTTCCATTAAAATATGTTTTTTTTCTTTTGCATCAGAATAGAATTTCTCTCTGGCAGCCATACTGAAGTGATTTGCAAAGTGAGTGCTTGAGACACAAAGCAATATCAATTTTCAAAGACAAGTTTATTTTTCTGTCCTGAACTATTGTCGTCTAGACTGGAGTGTTTCTAACTAATTTTAAGTTCAGGGTCTGATTTAAAAAAACATCAGCTACTCAAAATTGTTTTGCTGTTTTTTTTTTTGGCTCAGCTGAAAGAATTCAGTCTAACTCGAAATAAAACTGGCATAAAATAAATCTTATTTTTTTTATGCCATATACACATATTTACCAATGTTTCTAAGAGACCTGTATTAGTAGGTTCTTTGTATTTACAGCTTTATATGGATGAGGTATAAATATTTACATTTACAAACGCTTTGAAGTAAAAATGTCTTGGAAGTTATGGAAGAATATTTTTATAGTATCACATTTTGTCAAATATTCTTGATTTAAAGAGTGTGTGGCTTTATAAGTTATAAGTATTGTTAAAGAAGAGTTTGTCAGCATTCTACTGACAGAAAAATGCTGCTCCTTTTCCACAAATACAAGTTATGCAGAGTTTCCAGGTGCAGGTTTGCTCATGCACAAGTATGTTTAAACTATTTCAGGTCAGTCATATCAATGCAATCCAATTTTCACAACAACCTCTTGAGGGGAAATAAGCTCTTAGAGAAGAAGAATAAAGGAACAAATAAAGTCATTTCCAGACAGGAAACCAAAGCAGTTACCATCTTTCCTTGTTTGTTTTTTTCCCCTAGAGGTAAATTGTCAAAAAGAACAAAACAGCAGATCTCACCAATGCTGTTCTTTTAAAAACACAAATGTAATTGTTTTAATTCTTCTGCCGATGAAACTATAATGCATTTATTTCTTCACTGTGTCTTTAATATTAGTCTTTCAATAGAATTGCTATTGTTATGCATTGTTAACAAAGTCACCAACATCAGATGTTCGTATTGCGTACACATCATGAAATTTACATCACATAGCATTTACTGTAAAAGCCAACTAACTCACATTACTAAGTGCTTTTCTGCCAAGTATGAATAATTTTAAGCAACATTTAGTTAAAATGCAAAGACAATGGATATTAGAATAGCTCTTGATAATACATGTTAGAAAACCTTTGTCACTCAGTTGAACAAATGGCAAACAGAAGTCACTGTGAGACCTTCTTTCTCTCTAACATTGCTTTTGTCTACATCAAGACGGATTAGATAAAGTTGCTAAAACAAGAGACGTGCTCCATTGCTCAATTTGTGATTCCAGAAATGAAAGCAGCTGAATAAATTATAAAGATTTAAACCAAAATATGTCAAGAGAATACAGCAGCAACAGGGGAAAGAGTAAATAGAAAAGACAGGTTTTTAAGATGTATGAGAACCATAATCAAAAATGCCCTCTAACTGAAATGATCAAAAATGATCAAAAATGAAAACTTCTAACTGCTGAAAATAAATGTACATGAAAAACAAAAGAATAAGCGAACCTAAAAAAAAAATAAATAAAAAAAGAAAATTACAAAGATAATGATGATAATCTAAATATGTGGATCTTATTTATGACTTTTGCTGCTGATGGCTTTATGTTATATATTGAAATAATTCAAATCTGTGGTGGAGTTTCTGTTCAATAGATTGATTCATGGACCATTCGGTTCTCCCAGTTATGACCTGGAGGGAATAATCATATATAACCAGAGCACATTAGTTAGATAACAGAACCAGAATCACATCTGTTGCTAATTAACACACTGAATTATTTTTCCATTCTGTGTGTGACTGTGAGGTGGAAGCAGAAACTATTGCTGCTCTCTCCCATCTCTGATTGGACTCTGGTATGTTTTGTTCTCAGCTCCCATTCAGAACAGGGAGCTGTGTTAATGCTCATTAAAGTTTTAGACTTTCTGACGGTCCTTGCAGCATCTGGTCAACGACAATGACAAACACCTGAGGTCAGATGAGCCAGACTGTCCACCGCTCCTCATTAGTGTCACACGCCAGTAGTTAAGCTGGAGTAACGTTCATTTCCACTCTGACGATAAGCAGCTTGGTTAGTCTGGATTTGACACAACAAAAAGAAAGAAAATGTGTCAAAAGTGAAAACTTCCTCAAATTGTCGTTTGCATTGAGCCTGCATTTGTTTTATGATATTGCTCCAGTGTTAACAATGAGCTCTCTGCAAGCCCTGGAAAATATTATTTGAAATTAAATGACTTAATGAGGTTGTGTGGGTGATTTCACAACCCCCCTTTTTTCAGTCTGCATTATTCAAACAATGTGTGCTTTCAGGGTTTAGACAAAGCAGTGGCTCAATCATCAGTGACAGGTTATGCAGGTTCAGGAGAAAGAATGTAATTAACTTGTCAACTAGATTATCCTCAATATTTACTTCTGTCTTAATTGCTTGTTCTTATGCATAAATTTGGGGTCTCCCTTTTTTCTTCATCTGCCATCATTATTACAAAGCATGACTGTTCTACTGTAAATGTATCTGGTATTTATGCACAGAGACGTTATAATTCAATCAAAGGTGGGCTTATGATTGTGACAGATAATGTCTGTCTCAGAATCAGTCTTGTGACTGCTTAGTGCTTCAGCTAAACGTTTATGTAAAATACAGTCAAAGTTAATAAAATAAACCTTTCGGCATATGCAATGAGCATTTAGCCATTTTATTGTTATTTGTAATGACATTCTAATTCTGCTGATCTCTCATAAGGAAAGGCTTAGAAGATCAGAGTTCCTCTGCATACATTTATTTTCTAATATTAATCTAATTTGTACTTTCTGGAGGTTTGTTTGAACTGGATTTGGCCGCCGCCTCACCACCACACTTGTTCACTCCATCAGGTCTCACTATTGCTTCGTTCACACAGCAGGTCATAATTGGTCAAGTCTGAGTTTTTGCTGGAACTTGAACAAAAAGCTTGGTGACTGCAATGAAATTTCTCCCAAATCCCAAAATTATTATTATTATAACTGTACTAATTATCTTTAGGTGCCTTATTATTATCTACTGATAACTAGACAACTTTCTGCACTGTGCAACAGCTGACATCAAGAGAATGTGTCAATTTTTAGTAGAGAACATGGAAAGACTGACAAAGGAATATAAATAGATTTGTACCAATTTAAGCTCTGAGGATTTTGCCTTAAAATTAACCATAAAAATTATAATAATTATAAATAACTATGCTGCGACAGACTGGCGACCTGTCCAGGGTGACCCCGCCTCTCACCCGGAACGCTGGATATAGGCACCAGCACCTCCCGACCCCATTAGGGACAAGGGTGCACAGAAAATGAATGGATGGATGGATGGATAAATAATTATGTATAATTATAAATAATTTTAATGATCAAACATGACAGCATGGGGAGGGGGCTGTAAACACAAGTGTAGACGTCTTGCTGCCGCTGCTGTTGTGGTGTAAACCTTTTAAGCCACTAGATAACAGGACTAACTTCACGTTCCTTTCTGAGTGACAATCCGCATGAAGCAAAAACCTGCATTATGTGACTGATGTACAACATTGGCATAAAACAGAAGCGGACCTACAGTTTTCTGACAACTACAACTCAATTCTGTTTATTTCCTGTCCATATCTCCCCAGGGAGCTGTAACTGCCTGGTAATGTTGTGTCATGTTTCTTTTTGAGATATTTCTGGCTTTAAAAAGCAGACTTGTCTTCTCTCAGGTTGCATTAGCTGTAAACTGTCCCTTTCAGTGGAGAGTTTCTGGTTATGGAAAAAAAAAAAAACTTTAGCTTCCACATAATGGTTCCTGTTTGGGATTGTAAGAGAGATTCAAGACTATTTGATGTTTGGAGAATCGGACTGGTTATTATAAAGTTTTAAAAGCCAAAATTTTAATCATGTTTCCTCCCCCGACGTCTGTCCTCTCCTTGACTGTATTCATAGGAAACATTTATCACCATCCCGTCCCCTCCAGGTGACCCTTGTTTGTGTATAAACCACCACAATGCAGCATAAAATTTCAATTTTCCCTCACCTTGAGGTTCACCATAAAGCTGCAATGCCACTGGTGATATTATTCACCCTGAGCTTGATAACCTTCCCCGCTTTTCAAAGATAAACATGTATCTTGCCAAGTCGAGCAGGCAGACAGCTTAATGAGTGGATCTGAACCATCACAGTTTCCGCTTTCATGTTGCACAGCGATAAACCCTGACCTGTCGGTGAAAAGGTCTCATCCAGCCTTGTTCCATTTCCATCTCTTTAAATATACCAATCTTCTTTCCTGTCCTTTGTTTCTGTAAATGGACCCATAAAGAACTTTTCTATCGTAATTCCATAAAGTTATAAAAAAATAAAATAATAATAATTAAAAAAAAAAATATATATATATATATATAAGGATGGATGAAGAACTTGATGAAGAACAGTCACCTATCAAAATGACTCATCTTTTAGTGTTTTTCCATTAGTTTCTTTAATTGGTGATATGTCTTAGACAGCTTAAGTTCAAAACAGAGTTTCACTTACAGAGTCTTTTTTATTTAGGTAAAAAAAATCATAAATATCTCCTAGCTTCACTAATATCTGCTAGAATAACATACAGCCTCAAATCCACAGTATTGCAGAAATCAGCATCATGTTAAGTGATTGTCAGAACTGATTTTAAAGTCATTGGTCTTTTAAAATGTAATGTTTGTTACTGGTTTCTCAATTGGTGGCCGTATTTTCTCTCACTTTAGTTTTGTGTATTAATTAGACACTTTGAACTGCTGTGTTGCTGAAATATGCTATGCAAACAAAATCGATTGTTTAAATTGAAGATTAAAAGTATGCTTTCAAAGTCTATGTTGTATTTAAATCTAGATACTGTTTACAGTTTGTTTGTCCATCTCCAGTAAAATTAAGCATTGAATAAAACAGGCCTCGTCAGATTTTATGCCGGTTAAATTTGAGTGTACTGCTCCACCGCACACTATCCATTTTCTTCAACCTCATCTGGACATTTTTTCAATAATGTTGCACCAAAAACAGCTTGAGTGATGGGTGCAGATGGTGCTGCTGGGAACGCAGTAGATTATACAGAAGATTAGATTAGGTAGAGATGAGGCTTCCTGCGTTCAAGCAGTGGTCTGACAGATTGAAGTCACCCAGGGCAGTCAACATTTTAACCTCAGATGGTGCTCAACCAGCTGAGGTAACATAATGACCGGCCATCCTCCCACAGAGGCTTATCACACAGAGATGTGACTTTGAGGGCTGTGCAGATGCAGGTGTTCTCAGAATGTGCAGATTAATCCTCAGGATTAAAGTGACTGACTGTCGCAGGTCTTTTGTTGCCACAGAATGCAGACTAACTGTTTTTCCAACGTTTTTCTCTTTGATACACATCCTTTCATCTTTACGTTCACTATAAAGGAATAAATCATGTTTTTTTTTTACTTGCAAAAACTCAGCAGACGACTTTTTACAGTCAGTGGCAACACATTTTGAATTGCCATTTCTTGAGGATATTTGCGTTTTTTTTCTTTTTAAATAAAGTACGCAGTTTTTGTTCTAGTTTTCTAGATCAACAAAAAAACATTTAGTAAAAAATGTAAAAAAAAATCTGAATTTCACAAAGGAAAACATATTCAGATATAAGTATGCAAGTGAGCTCAGATAAATGAGCTTTGTATGTCCAACAGACAAGACACAAGCTCAATTCAACCTGAAATATGAACACTAGCAGCACCAAAACCAACATACATTTTTGTTTCTAGCTTTTGTAATAACTGACACTCCCTGGAAAGGAGCGCTAAGATAAAATAAATAAATAACACAACTAAAGTTGTACATAAACAAGAACTAGCTGTTCTTGTTTATGTACAAGCTAATGTTAGCCAGCTGCACAGCCAGATGCAATAATAAGACAAAAAAATTGCAATTTAAAGCTCATGTTTTGTATTTACCCAAAGCCACAAAAAATTCCTGACTGTCATTTAAAATATCTAAGTTTAGACCACTCTTTAAAAGCTCTTCCATGCAAGCAGCTTTGTACATTAAAACTTAGTACTTCTGTATCATTTCTGACTGACAAAAAACTCCCTTCTAAAATATTGGGTACAAAATCAGATTTCCTACCAGAAAATAATTTAAAGAATCCATCAGTAAGAGCTACGAGGAATAAAACAAGCTTCTGGTGAGCAGAAGAGAAGCTATTTGCTGGAAACGGTAATGAATCTGCATTGAAACATGACAATTCACTTCTGCATTTGGGATTTTGTGTCAGGTGAAATAAAGAGGATCACTATCTCTACTAGATCTGTCATCAATGAACAGGTAATTCTATTAACAAATGGAGATTGATGGAGAGTAAGAAGAGTTTAAACTTTCTTTGGGTAACAAAATGAAATAACTGGGCGTCTGGGGTGAACTCATGTCTTATAAATGATGCTGGAAACTGAAAAAAGCCAAAGTCCTTCCTCACAAAACGTGCATATCATCTGCTTTAGGAGGAAGTGAGGGAAGTGAACATTGTGAATACTAACGCTGATGCCTCAATTAGCCTAAGCTGCAACAAAACCAAATGTGATCCAATTAAATGCTGTGTTAGTTTTTATGAATTCAGTTTTTTCCCTAATAATTAAATAATTTAATATTATTAACCTCTAAATTATTCAAAGGAAGTTTTATATTATTTATATCAGTCTAAATAATTGCCTTTTTTGTGTAGAGGATCATTTTTCTCTACTTCAAAGATTATTACTGTTATGACAATGACGTGTTTCTTTTTTTTCTTCTACTGTTGAATGGTTTCCAAAAGGCGGCCGGATCCCCGCGATGCGGGAGATGGCTGAACGTCTCATTGTCTGCTCATTTGCTAAACTGTTCATCCTCCAATTTGCCTTTTCACTCAGTCTTTTTTTATGCACCCTGCTTCTCCATTTCTCTCTTTATCTCGCTTTTCCTGCTGCATGAGGAGGATGACAATGAGCTATGCTGAATCCATTTTCAAATATTATGACTATGAGTGGGCAGTGTCCCTTCCATTATGAGCATCGATGCCGAGTCCATAATAAAAATAAATGATTCCCGTGTTAGAAATACTTGTGTCCCAGCAATAATGCAAATAATAGGTCACAAAATAATAAAATCACTGCAATGTAATGATACAGTTTTCTTTCATATGGTTATGTGCTGAGTTTTCAGCAAACAAATATATTTTCTGATCTATCTTTGTAAGCATGTACAAAGTCAGAGTAGCGATCATTGCCTCTGCAGAACAACCACCATCTTTAAAGGTGATCATTATATGGTCATTTAAACCTTATATCTCAGCCTTTTTACTGATCAGAATTGAGAAGAAAGGTTTTAAATCCACACCACATTCAACGCTACATATAATGAAAGGGTGGAAATCCTGAAGACCGGTATAAACAGGTGTTAACTTAATCATAGCTTGAAGTAGAGCCATGTTCACATTTAGCTTTCAGTCTCTTTGTTTTAAATTGAGGAGCTTTTGATAAAAATGTTTTAAAATCATTTTAATTAGTATTCTGAACATTCTGACCGTAAATCTTTGTGTTAGCCTGTAGTTTGTAGAGTAGTTATTTGTGTCTCGTTTTACTCAAATACCTAGTTAATAGAGCTTGCTTTGATTAAAAATAAATGTAATCTCTGATTACATTTATTATTAGCTCCCAGTGGTTTTTTTATCCTCTAATTTTTTTTTGATTGATGCAGAAAAAAATCTTTATCTGAGAAATGTGCAACAGTCACCTTGCTTTTTTGAAACTTTGATAGAAATCGTTCAAAGGGAAGTAAAGTGCAGATTATCAGACTGATGAACTTTGAGGAATCTATTTTTACCTTCGTTTTTAGTCATGGATGCTAGAAAACTCAAATCTGTCCAGTTTAACCAGAAAAGCCAAAGACATCAATTCCTAAAATCTGTGTGTAACACATTCCAGTCTCTTCTGTTTAAGCTAATTTTTTAAACTAAAGCTGTGCTCTCAGCTCCTACAGCATAAGCTACAGCTGCAGTCTAATTTGCAAATTTCAGGGCAAACAAATATTCTGAGAGCTCGTCATGAGTCTCTACTCCGCTTCTTTTATCTTGCAGTTTCTCCTGAGAAAAGTCTTACCTTATAATAGTAATTGCCTGTCATGTTTCTATCCTGTATTATTCTGGGTGCAGCTGTAGAGGACCTATTGCCGTGTTTACGGGGTGTTCCTGTTTTCCTGGTTGTGCTGTCTGTGTTCGCAGCATGTTCCCTTGTTCCTGTGTGTGTGTTGTCAGCTGGAGAAACAGAGCTCTAATTATTCGATTGTGTTGCTCGCCACAGAGTGTGACGGCTAAGGCTGAGCGCCAGCATCGTTTCATTTTGTTAAAAGTCACGGCCGTTTTTCAATGGCTGCTAATAAGCAAGGAGCATTTTGTCTGGCTGAAGGAAACTGCTGCGGCTCTTCACTTTTACACCAAAGTTAGAGAGTCGCTGGTGTCGACAGTTTGTTCTGAAACCAGAACTTCTCAGTACAGGACACCAAGGGAAACCAGAGTTTTAGCTTTTTTTTAAAGGAAGTTAGTTCATGTATTATTCACTGCTCCCATTTAAAATCTAATTGGGTTTTAAAGTCACAAATTGGTTCATTTTTTGGTACACTTCAATAAATAAAGATAAACATAATTTCTGCCAAAGTAAACAAGCTTTCCAAATTTCTGAAATTTATTAAGCTGTATTATGTTCTAAAACTTTAAAAGTGGAACATTTCTGTTAAATTTATTATCAAATGTGATAATACATATTAATACGGAACATTAGCATTTAAATATGCAATTTCTCTTAATGGCATATTTCCATGTCTTTTCCCACTGGCTGGTTCCTGTTGAAAAATGTATAAAACAATTATTGAACTCTTTGGAGACTCAGTAGGATGTTTTCATTGAGAATAGTAAACAAAGGTTGTCTTACTGAGTTTGTTTTATGGGTGGTTTATCTATGTGGTGTGCTGACATATTTGCCTTCTGTCAATTGCATCCTCTCTAGCTGAACGACTGCAGATGAGGAACTCATCTCTGTGATTCAGGTGTGTGGTGATCAGGTGGGTCCTGACCTACAGAAACCCAACAGGTTGCTCCAAATCACAAGCTGCATGGAAATTGGAATCACGAAAATAAATGAGTTTAATAGAAACACACCAAATTTGAAAAAAAAACATGTTTTTAGATAAAAAGTTTTTGAGCAAGGATGATGTTGCGTCTGGCTCTTTCAAAATTAGCATATTTCACAAAACTGCAAAAGAAACTCATTTTTCGCATCACACAAGTCATGTGATCAACAACTCGATGTTACATCATCCTCCTCCTCCCACTTCCTGTTGTCTTCTTCAGAAATGAGAAAGACAGCAGAAGAGGATGATGGTGTTGCATGACTTCTTTTTAATGACTTACTGCATGAACAAACTTACTCATGTGTGATTTTAAATGTGCTTTTTATTTACTGGAAACGCCGCAATGGCAAAATTGCATTTTTTCAACTTTAGCGGCATATAGACAAAGCTTGTAATGGAACCGCAGATACTGACTTGCAGCATTCACTCCTCCTGGAGGAGCATGCAGGTAGTAACAGTAGGAAGAAAAACTTCCTGTTTCCAACCTTCTCAACACTAAGACTGTAACCTGAAGCGCTGTTAACAACGTTTTTAAACTGTGTGATTGTGAGCGTGAGTGGGAATAAAAATAGCAATAGGTATTTTGTCCCATTTAACACAATAAGAGTGTAATCG
>CAEFZX010010553.1:0-28822 GCA_903066825.1 Alfaro cultratus
GTGCATTGTGATTACATTGCCACTCCGTTCCACTACTCCATTCCAGGTTTCTTTGTATGGCAAATCCCCCCCCCGCTCCCCCCAAAAAAGTGTCCTCCTTTTCAGAAACCCAAATCTGGTCACCCTACATAGGAAATATTTCTAGATTGTTTAGAAACTAGTTTATTGTTGATACTGGCAAAAACTGGGACAAATGGTAGCCTTTTCTTTTTGCATACAGAGGAGTACCACAAGCTTCAACTGGTTTTTCTCCTTTTGAATTGCTTTATGGGAGACAGGTTAGAGGCCCTTTGGACATGATGGAGGAGAACTGGGTGGCTGGAGCGACGTCTGGATCCAGTGAAGTGGCTTCCTCAACAACAAACATCGTCTCCTACGTACTACAAATGAGAGACAAACTGGAAAAGTACAGAGAACAAGTTAAAGACCAGATGCATGAGGCACAACACATGCAAAAGGTATGGTATAACAGACATGCCCATGAAAGAGAGCTGAAGACTGGCCAACAAGTTTTAGTACTTTTGCCCAGTGGACCAAGTAAGTTGCTGGCTAAATGGCAAGGGCCCTACACTGTGGTTAGAAGACCAGGTCCAGTGACATAAAATTATCTGTCCAGAAAAACAAAAGTCAAAGCAACTGCTCCATGTAAATCTGTTAAAGGAGTATCATAAAAGAAATGTTCCAGAAATGGATGTGAAGCAGATCCTGATGGTACAAGATGTTCAGCCTGAAGACGGTGCCATGTTGAAGGATGGAGAAGCTGAAATGAGTCCATGCAGAGAAAGAAGAGGCTGCAAAGCATCTGACTCATGATCAATGGCAACAGCTGGGTGAGATCAAACAACTTTTTCCATCTCTGTTTACAGATGTACCTGGGCGACCTGATGTCATAACACACAAAATAACTTTGAAAGATACAATACCTGTTTGTCTTAAGCCTTACAGAATTCCAGAATGCATGATGGAACCGCTGAAAAAGACTCAACTCAACTCTGCTTCTGTTCTGACTTAAAGCTAAACAGCATTTCTTGTTATGATTCTTATCCCATGCCACGCATTAACAAGCTACTGGAAAGACTGGGGAAGGCCAAATTCATCACAACCTTAGATCTATGTAAAGTTTACTGGCAAGTTCCTTTAGGTCCATCTTATAAAGAATACACAGCATTTCAGATTCCAGGCATGTGTTTACTCCATTATACTGTTCTACCCTTTGGTCTTCATGGGGCACCAGCTACCTTTCAAAGGTTGATGGACATTATCCTCAATGATTGTTCAAAGTTTGCTGCTGCCTGCCTAGATGATGTTGTGATCTACAGTGAGTCTTGGGAGGATTATCTGAAGGTTGTGATGGAAAAGATCCAGAATGCTGGTCTCACTCTGAATATGAGTAAGTGTGCATGGGCACAAGAAGAAGTCAAATATGTGGACTACATTGTTGGCCATGGACAAATAAAGCCACAACTTGAAAAAGTAAAAGCCATTCAAACAATCCCAAGACCCAAAACAAAGAACCAAGTGAGATCATTTTTGGGCTTAGTTGGGTGGTGTAGAAGATTTATACCCCATTTCTCAACTTTAGCAGCCCCTCTGACTGAGTTAACAAAAAAGTCTACTTCTAAAATCATGCGGAAGGATGAATGTGAACATGCATTTCAATCTTTAAAGAAACTGATCTGTCAAGCTCCTCTTTTGCAGAGTCCTAACTTTTCCAAGCCATTTGTTGTTCAAATGTTGGTCTTGGAGCAGTCCTGGCTCAACGAGAAGCTGGTGAAGAAAAACCTGCCCTTTTCTTAAATAAAAAACTGTTTGACCAGGAGAAAAAGTACTCCACAGTAGAAAAGGAAGGACGGGCAATAAAGTGGGCTTTGGACTCTTTAAAATATTATCTCCTAGGAAGGGAGTTTACTTTGCAAGCCGATCACAGACCTCTGAAGTGGCTGCACTCCAAGCAGCATCAGAATGCATAGATATTATGTTGGTTCCTTGTCCTTCAGCCATACCAGTTCACCATACAGCATCGTCCAGGAAAGAAAATTCTTATTGCTGACCACCTTTCCCATTTGCTTGAGTTTTGTGAACCAGAAGGGGGAGGAAGTGAGTAAATGTTAAGAAACAATAAGATTTTCTGTACAGTTTGAATGCTATAGTGATCCTTTGTCTGTGAAATGTTTGTTACCTTGTGTGTGTGTCATTGCAGCGGCCATCTTGGAACCCTGCTAAGAATGAGACCCACCTCAAACCCAGCTGTATTACGGAGGGAGCAGTGACAGCTGGAGTTTGATTGGCTGGAGGAAAATTGAGAAGGTGGGGATAACCAGTATACAGGTGGACTGCTGGATGTAGCAGACAGACTGACTTATGGGAAAGCTGCCATTTTGAACTGTGCTGTGATGCTGGAGGCCTAATAAACCAGATTTGAATATTGAACAGCCAAGTTTGCTGTTTTTTTTCCTTCCACACCTTTCAGTTTAACAATATTTCACTGATATTTGCAGTAGTTGGAGCATACATCCATTAATAAATGATTTAATATATAAAACCTCTTCAGTTTTAGCAGAAAACTGACCAAAAATATCTCTTATGTAGTAGCCAGAGCTACCACTCTTTAACAGATTTAACAGGAAAAGAAAGGCTAAATTAAAAAGGTCAAATCACACCTCCCACATGAGAATCAACTAGAAAATAACTTAGAATGAATAATGTTCTCATTTGGTACATTGTCCCAACTTTTTTTTTTTTTTTTTTTTAGAAACAAGATTATAATCACACAAAATAAATTAAAACATAAATCCATTTCATGTTATTTTATTCACTTTAAGAGTCAACTTTTATTTTTATAAAATTGTTGGAGGGATTCAGACCTGACAAAAATCAGGACAAATAGAAACATCAGCTGCAAGTTCTGTAAAGCTGCTTTTCTGAATGCTAATTAACATCTGGACGTCATAAGAAATGACTCAGCTGTAAAAAAAAAAATATGGCTGCTTCAGTTATTCTGCAAAAGTGTTGACAAATCAACAATAATGTTTCAAGTAATTTAACGTAATATATCTCCCAGAGTTTGAACAGTCAAGTTTGTTTTTCTGACCTTAGTGGTTCTAAATCTGTGCAACAAACTTCCAAAGTAGTTTCAAAAAAACATTTCCCAGATTTATACTCAAATCCAGCCTTAAATCCAAACACTTGTAGAACCTTTTTTTTTTTTTTTTTTCACTACCCATTTGAAATACACAAATTAGTTTAAGCTTTACAAACAATATGCATTAATCTCAACTGAAGACAAAAGGAAATAACTCCAGCACCACATCAAAACATGACATTTTGGACATGTTGCATTTCTGTATAGCTTCTCACAAACATAGCAAATATAAAACAAGACACGAATAGACATAAAGTCTAAACAGATGTAGAAAAATAAAACACAATTCAGAAAAAAAAAGATCAAAGATCTTGATTTAAAAAAAAATTATATGTACAGGACAGGAAGAACATAAGTATAAAAGCTTAAAATACACAAATTCAGTCTGTAAGTCTTAAAACAGACCCACAGATCTGTTCTAATGCCTGGTTGTTTTCACTAAGTATTTCACAAGGTTTCACCTTAAACTAAAACATATGTTACACAATAAACTGTTTGTGATTTTTGCAGTTCCAGGACAGTAGCACCTACATTTTCATTTGCTATGGGCTACATAATTAGCTACCAAACCTCTCAACGACCTCTGCGTCATTCATGAACATAGTTACTCAAAGACGTCATCATTAGTCTGTACTTTTTACAGAAAACAAAGGCCCACAACTGAATTTATTTACATGTAGATTTTAAAATGTTACTGTTTCATGTGTTGGAAACAAAAAGGAAAAAGTTGAAGTTTGGTCCACAGGTCGACGCTGCTTCACACCTGAGCTCCTCGTTGCGTCCATTTGATGAAGCAACAGATATTTCAGTTTTGGAGCACATTTCTTCTTTACTTGTCAGCTCGGTTGTCCATCATACCTAAAAACAGAAGAAAAAAAAGCATAAATTTGATTCAGTTCAGCCTTGAAAAAGTATTCATGCCTTCATTTTTTTCCATAAAGCAGTAAATGTAATGAGAGATGAATACTCCACAAATTCTTTACGCAAAACCAATAAGAAAACTGACTGAAAGTCCTGCTTACGACAACTGCACCACCCCACACAAACATTTCATTAATGTTTTTTTTTTCTATGCCTTGTCTTCCATTAATACACATTTGGCTGATCTTGTGGGGTTTACCTGTTTTAGCTACAGTGCCACATGACGTGATGCTTCAGTTTCCTTGTCATTGATAGAAAGTACAACCTTCTTTCTCTTAATGTTAGGAGGTTGTAGTTTCATTAAAACACCCCAGAGCTTGGTAATCAAATATGGGCTTTTGGTCGTTAGCTTGTCGTTAACTAGCACCTTTCAGCAGATAACATTGTGGAAGAGGAGCCTCTTCAGATTCAAACCATGAAAATCAAAACTTTAAATAATCATGGTCATACTTTGTTGTTTCATTTTGCTTGGCTCAGAGTCTGGTTTGTCGCTCAACCTAACTATAGCTACAAAAAAATAAATAAATAAATAAAATCTATCTGGCCTCTGGCACTGGCTTGGTGTATTTGGCTAAAATGCAATAATGGTCAGGAAAGAGAGTAAAAAAGCATTCAAATCGCAAAAAACCTTAAGAAAGCTCAAGGAACTACTGATCAAGAACTACTTTAGCCACATACAAGAACGACTTTATGTTAGGAAGGACGTGTGTACTATTTGGTCATACCTTCCAGTACCTGACGAACCTCGTTGGACAAGGAGTCCAAATCATCCAAACTTTCCCTCAGGTGGTGCGCTGTAGCTTTTCCTGATTGCCTTTTCTTCCACTCCAACAGCATTTTCAGCTTTTGCATGCTCACACAGTTTTCCACAACCTGGAGGTGATCCACATATTTAGACTCTATGCCCAGAAAGATGGCCACCTCCTTCCACTCTTTTCCAAGTAGAAGGGCGATCTTCAGGAGCTGCTTCTCTGACAAATCCGGACCCTGAGTCTTCCCTGCGTTCACTCCATCTGAAACAAAAAAAAAGCAATTTATTTTAACCTCAGATGTTTTGGATATGCTTGTTTCACACAATGTAATTGTTTAAAATTGAAGCCTGTCTTCATTGCTGTTGAGGCCATTATGCAGCCATCTCAGATTGGCTAAGCGGTAAAGGAGAGAAAGTGTAATCCTACATCCCAGCCTACAGTATAACACAACCCATCGGCATTTCTAAAAGATTTTCTCCATCTCAGCCTCACACCTGCCAAAGACAAACTTTGGAAAATGGCATTTCTATTATCCTAGAGTCGCAGCACATCGAGAGTATTCAGTGGACAGAGCAGGCAACATTAAATCCCACCTGAAATTTATGCATAAACACACTAAAACTGTTATTCAGACTGGTTTCAAGGTCAATTACGCCAGTCAGAGGTCTCTCAAATGAATGGTGCTTTGGTGTGCAATTTTGCCAAAGCAACGTCAATAATTTTCTTAGGTTCCCTTCCTGATTTAAGCAGTGATGACACGGTTGTGTTATTGGTGCCAGAAAACATGTGTTACACCAATATTTAATATACATCTTAGGGTGAAACCTGGTTTAATCCAGAGAGATGGCATCCATCCCCAGCTCTTCCTTTCAGGAATCTGGATAAATATAAATCTCCAAAATGCCAATAAATCAGGATCCAGACCAGGAAGCAGATTTGAAGTTCATCACACATCTCTGCAGCTTCTTTTCTGTTACCCACCCAGTACATCAACTGTGTCTCGTACACCAGGTTCTGATTCGGATTTTCAGATTTTATTAGTACTTATTTTTTCAAACTTTGTGTTCAATATTTTTAAGGTATCTTGAGCAGTTTAATATTCACAGTGACACTGAAAGTGGTAGGCTAAATCTGACTTCTGATGATATAGATTGAATCTGGTTTGGTCAAAACATTTGAACAAATAACAGTATTTCATCAACACTCATTCTTTTCTGTCCATTCATTAATAATCTTTGTGTTTAATTTAACTACACACTACACCTGAGAGACACTTTAGGAATGTCTCGTAAACAAATTTTTATTTTATAATTTTAAATTCAAACAAGACAGAAAAAAACTGCATAGTCAGACATTCTGGATGGTGATAAACTGACCTCCAGTTAGTAATTTAGAGAACTTTTGTTCTGTAGGACATTTCATTTAAATCCCATGTTTAGCAGATTTTTAGGAATGTTTTTTCACCTTCACAAAATTACTAAAATGAGGAATATCTTATCCCAGATAGTACCAGGTGGAACAATTGTTCATTTTACCATAAAGAAACCTAAAACGTTTAGCTAAAAGCCTTCAGCTTATCCTGCAAGTTGCAGTGAGAGTTCTGTTCATCTCCTAGACAAAGCAATTAAAGAAGCTATTGGAGCGACCAACAAAACCTACTTCTGTTTTTCATCCCATGGATTTTACAATTATCTCACAGCTCATTATTTAGATGTGTTGTTCTTCTAGATGAAGCCACTAAAGAAGCTGCTATTAACTACTTAGTTTTTGTTTTATGTAAAAAGTTTTTCTAAACCAGTGCCTCTATTCACTTCAGTTCTCTAAAGTCCCAACATGTTCAATGTGAGGGATTTAAATCAAAATTAAACTCTCAATGCAACCAACTCTCCACTGTTGTGGGACAATACACTATGTTTTGTTAGAAATCTTAAATAGCCGGCTTGTCAACATTAATTTCTAGCATTCAATTGATATCAATATTTCAATATGATTAGACTGAACTGATCACATACTCCTGTATATAATCTGTTTTGAATTGGAGCCACATAATTAAACTGAATTCAATGTAATCCAAATAAACGGATGATGATTCACCTGACTCGTCCTGCCACTTTGGTCTTTTACAGGCCGTTTCTTCTTCTGAGTGGCTGCTGCTTCTCTGTCTGCCAGCTGCAAGAAAAAAGATTGATTTGAGTCAAAACTGCAGAGGCCAAAAGCACGAAGGAATATCCGTCTCCCACTGAAGACCGAGAAAGAGCGTACAGATTGTCCTTTTCCTTGGCTTTTTTTCTGAGTTGTCCACGCAGTCGCCTGAAAAAACAAAAAATGGACATCAACCACACGGCACAGAATATAATCAAATTAAAACATCAACTATACCCTAACCGTAACCCTAACCCTATCGGACTTCCATGTGATTAAATATTGATGAATAAAATTAATTCCACCTAAACCACAACAGATTGCTGTGATGTGGTCAAAATGTGTTCATTATGCTCCACCTACTGATACACTGAATGGAATAACCAAATTTTTATTTTAATAACTCACTAACATCAATTTACATTGTTACACAACCAATGTTATCAAAAATATCCTAGAAATTGGGAAGCATTTCTGTTAATAAAAGAAAACATGGATATTAAATGTGATCCAGATTTTGAGGCACAATTTTACGCTAATATTTGAAAGATTTTTTCAAACCAGTGTAGCATCATAAGCATGTTAGCAGGAGAATAAACACGCTGGCACCTTCTCTGATGGTGGCAGACCAGACAGTCTCGTCCGTGTTAATCTCTATTAGAGACAATTTGAAAGGCGGCTGCTCCTCAAAGAAAGCTTCAAAGTAACCTTTCATCTTGGTCACAGCGAGCGTGAACTTCAGCTCCTTTAATGAGACACAAACATGGTTTGAGTTGCCGTGAGACACAAAACCTAAAAGTTTTTGCAAGGTAATTATTATTTTCTCCACGTCAAACAAGAGGCGAAAGAAAACCAACTGGAAGACCTTCATAAAGTCTGCGGAAATGTTGATCAAAACAAAATGCCAAACATATGCAATTAAAAATGTAAATCTTTCGCAACAAATCTGGACAAACAAAAAACCAACACAACTTGTATGTAGAGATAGTTTTAGGGTAAATGAAAGTGTTATTTAAGCTAATTAAAATATATTTTTATGCAAAGTTCTATCAAACGTCTCTCTTTGAAGTTGAAAGTAAAGGATTTTCCACAGAATTTGGACTTATTTCATTTGACTTTCTTTTTTTTTTTTTTTTGGAACCTTTCAAACAGAGAAAAATATCCAAGTTCAAAGGTAAACCTTTCAAAGGTAAACCTTAGAATCCCAAAGACTTAACTTCCCATAAGCCCTATCTGAAAAACAAAATGGCTTACTTTGGCCTGGGTCTTTGGTCACCTCTCAATAAACTGAACTGTGTCTCTGGAGCTGCCATTCAGCCTGTGCGTACCGTGAACTCCTGCATCTTCAGCAGCTGTCTACGCTTTGTGTCACTGAATCACCACCTCACACTCATCATGGCTCACAGGAGTTACAGGTTCGTAATAACCTCCAGAAGAGGTAGTCACTCGTCACAGATCAATTTAAAAGCAGAGCAGGCTCACTCACATTAAAAACGGAACTATTAAAATGAACTGACAAACATCTAAAATAGTTTTTTAATAATAAACACTGTATTAACTCTGAGACATCATCTGTAGAGTAAAACATTACGTTAATTTTGTCTACAGTCTTGATAAAATCTCTTATGCGCCACATGAATCATTTTCAATAAACGTTTTTTAGCCACCACAACAATCAGCGCCTTGTTCTACGCTTTGCTTCGCAGAGAGCTTATGGAATGTATTAAACATTCCTCTTCCTCCGACTTCAATCGCTCAGTATTTGGAAGCTTAGAAAACACGGATTGAAGGGCTTCGTTCACTTCCTCCACTGCCAGTGCTAAAACTACGGCTCTAAAATTTCGCAGAAAATAAACGGCAAACAGTCGCAACTTCTCCTGCTGTTCACTGATTGGCTCGATTGAAATTCTACTGGACAAATTGAGTTCAATGGCAGAAAGCCCAGATGGAGCACTGAAGAGATGAGAATCGAGAGGAATTGTATAGGAAGGCAATGGCCAGACTATACGTTTCTCAAATACTGCTAAAATGAAGCTGGGTAAAAACTGTTCATGTTTTTTAAAGAGGTACAAAATGATCCCATTGATTGGGGGAATCTTATAAAGACATAAATAAGTTTAAAAAAAAAAATAAAATAAAAAAACAGATCACAAGTGATATTACAAAACAAGCAGAACAATCTTTTGAAAGAAAAAATCTAACAGTTTTAAACAATTTTCTATGCTTCAGGCTTAAGAATGCTCAAAAAGTTTCCACAAGATGTTTGACATAATTTTTACTGTATCGGGCATGATCCAGTCTAAATTATGCTTTATAAACTTGATTTATCCACATGCAAAGAGACACACCTCAGGTTTGATGTCCCCGTCCGGCTCGCTCACGAGGCGATACGTCCCCTCGTCCAATTTACACGTGGGAGGCTTATCGATCTTCATGTATCGATTCTTGCAGCCCCGAACTTGTTTGCCTATATCCTGAAATGACAACAGCACAGAGAGAAAACAAGTTGAAGAAGAGGCTTAGTTTCTCAGCAACAACAACAGGTGGGATAAAAATAACCCCGAAGACGATGTTTTGCAGGGAAAGGTCACTCCAAGTTCAGCCCGGTGAACAAAAGAATCACGAAAGCTGAGGAACCGCAGGGAAAAACTGACTGCAAACATATTTAAAGAACAGGCATCTCTCATCTGGTTTTATTATTCATCAGCTGGATCCTCCCAGGCCCACACGTTCATGTTCATGCAGCCACATTCACACTTTCCAAATGACATCACAGCTGCTCTGCTTCCCATAATGCAGCCATCCAAAAACGTGTGTGTGGCGCTATCTGGGTTTTCAAAAATATATTCTGACCTTTTTCTCTCCTCACACAAAAGCTCAACATTACCATGAGGCAGGGAGTTAGCTAAAGCCAGTAACGCGAGTGACCACTGTGTTACGCAAGTTTGGAAATGTGAAGCATGATGAAATCAAAGCAATCACGGCCGCAAACACGAACAGAAGTGAAAGTCACCTCCAGAGCCATGCCTGTTCTCACGGTTTCCACACGCGGTTTCAAAGGTGAGGCATTTTGCTGGAGTTTTAGCCATGAACAGCTGATCAAAAGTCTGAGATGAGTTGAATATTTCTCCCTGTAAAGACGGTATATATTTTTGTTTTGTTTTTCACTGTTTTGCCTTCTCCTGTTGTGGTTGCACACGAAGGGGGAAAAAAAATCCTGAATCTAAACTCTATTTAGTCACTCAGAAGTTTTTTAAAAAGTTGTAAATTAATAAATGTCAGTGGACACAGGAACTGTGTAAACCTGCCTTCACGCCCCTCAAGACTTTCCACATTTTATCCAATTACAACCACAAACCTCAATGCTAATTGTACCAACAACAGTCAGACCCCCAGACAAACAAGGTGATGCACAACTATTAAGTTGAAGGGAAATATATTAACTTAAGTAAACTTCAAGAAAAATACAGAGAAATGTATATAATTTGTCAGAAAACAGCTGATTTTTACTAAACTTAAATAACACACAGATGGACTCCATTTACTAATTGGGTGGCTTTTAAATGGAATAAGTAGCAGATTTAGAGGCATCAAAGTAAAAGGGGTTGCATTAAAAGGCATGGCACACCTTTTAGATTTTTATTTGTGGAAGATGTTAATTCATGTGACACAACCCATGTGCCAATTTTATGACAAACTGCCCCCAAAATGCCGTAATTATTTAAGATTTTCCATTCATAAGTGCTTTTCAAGGGACTTTATGTAACTAAGTTTAAACAGTAATTGTACGTGTACAGTATCTAATTATGTAACAGAAACATTTTCTTAGAATCACCTCTGAAATTTTGTGGATAGTTGTTAGATAAGCCAGGTTTATATATATATATATATAGTATAGTATAGTATAGATATATAAAAGGCTTTTAAGCAGGCAGTTTGGTGAAAGTCAGGTACTGAAATTACAAATAAAACAGGATCCTGAAACTACAGAATGTTTTTTAAAAATCTGACCTAATTTCCAAACTGCTTTTGTTTCACAGCTATAAAATGCTGCTAATAACAGCACAGCTACAGTTTCTGTGCATATTCCCATTACGTGTATGAACTTCATTCATCGTCTTCCCAGTAACCATTTACTTGAACTGGGATTTTCCCAAGGTGAAATTTACTTACAAATAGCAACATGTGTGAATTTTTCATCAAATAAAAAAGCCACCTAAAATCTCCCAATTATTTTATGGAGAAAGCTTGTATTGTCTCAACGATTACGCTATTTAGTCACAATTGAAGGCAGTAACCTTCAAATAAATTATTAATAGAAATGTGCAATATGGCAAAAAAAAAAAATCATATCACAATATACATTCTGATGGGTGGATATAACGACATATATCACAATATGGTTTGTATAAAACTTACAATAGGAACAAAAAAAATTACATTGACTAAATGGAAGGTATCTATTTGTATGTGTTTATACTCATTTAACACATTTGAGCTTTTGTGCATACTGCAGTTCTACTGGTGCATATAGCACAATAACAAACAAGACAAAAAAAACTACCTGATTAATTTCAAAACTAATCTGAAATTAACAGATCGTTGAATTTGGACTCAATTATGTGTTCAACAAGAGAATAATCCTAAACTTGTATCGAAGCTGGTTTTGGGGCTGCTACATGGCTCAGTGTTAGAGCCGCGGATACAGTCATCAATGCAGCTGTTCCTGGTCTGAAACCCAGGCCGCTTGGCAACCTGCTGCAAACTTTTAGAAAAAGAGAGTTTTTAAAAAAGAGGGGAAAAAGGCTGAAATCAAGACTCTTGACCTCAACATTGCTGATAATTAGTGGACTTAAGATTTATTACCGGTAACGTTTGAGAAAACCTGATATGAAAATTCATTAAAAGTGTTTATTGTACCACCATCTCACTGTGGCGAAAGAATAACTTAAATTTATCATTAAAATACCAGAATTGAGCCATTCATTCTTATAAGTAGGCCTGTCACAATAAATTGTCCCAGTAATTATTGAGATAAGCGATAATATTGTTGTTTTGAGGCCATTTTTAATATATTGAAAATATCATAATGCAAATTCACTCTCTCAAAGACCATTAAACATTAATTTTGTAACGAAGGTATTTTAAATATCTGAAATAAAACACAACCAAAAACAACAAATAAAACAGAAGTAGAAACCATGTGCAACAGAAGTTATAAATAAAATGGATGATGACGTCTCTTGGAGCAAAATTGCCTTTCAAATAATATTAATCATTAGATAATTACGGTAGTCATTAATTATCAAACTCATTTTGACTTATTGTGTGATTAATTGCTTACTGATAAGGAGTGGATATAAACTCCTCTCTGAAACAGTAGAGCTGCTGTCAGTCAAAACTCCCCCAAAATGCCTCTGGTTCTTCACTAAAGATGACTGACTGACATTAAGTTGCGCAGTGCTTACTTTAATGTCGGAGGAGCTGTTTGTCGCTAGGTAGACATGGAAGCTGTAGTTGTTGGTGTAGCTGCCGAGCTGCTTGTAGACCAGAACTACCCCGTGGTGCTCCACGGACCCTGAATCATGAATGATGGGACCGACCGGCGAGAGGGACGTCACGTTCCACTTCACGTGGCTTCCTGAGTGGTCTGCGGTCGGCTCAATGAGGGGACGGTTGTCCTTAACATGCAGGACGCTGAACATCAGGTCTTCCTCTGGATCTTTGGGAACACACCAGTTTCATTTCAGTTCTTTTAAACCGTGCACCTTGTGAAAAGACGTTACAAAAAGGCGCCGATGTTCTTACGGGCTAAGCAGATGGAGTGGGGGAACTGGATAGAGGTGAGGACGGATGCGTCCTTGTTGACGGTGTCGACGTTGAAGATCGGTCCGGCGAACTTCCAGGAGTTCGGCAAGAAGGAGCCAAACTTGGACCACGACAGGATAGAATACCGCACCAGAACAGGCTCGCTTGCTTCGAAGACCAGACCGGTGACCGAACACTCGTATGTGCCTTCTCCTTCCAGCGGCAACCTACAAACGTTCACAGAATGAGTGGCGGCGCGTTTTACTGCGTCGAAATCTGCTGCAGAGACGCCGCATCTCACTCACTGGAAACGTCCCTTAGACATCCTCTGAGGAGTAACAAGCTCCGTGCCGTGAGTCTGTCAGAAACACACACAACTCATCATCATAACAGCATAACAGCAATACAAATAAGATAAATAAAATAGGAAATTAGGCTTATGAAAAAGTCATCTGCAAAATGCAGATTGCTGGTTAGATGCATTTTCAATTTGCTTTTTTTGTCACAACTAAATGTTTCAAACAGTAATAAATTTAATTTAAAAAAATTTAACCAGAGAAAATACAAAAATAGTGTTATTTTTAAGGGGAAAAAAAGCGATGCAGAGCCACCCAGCCCTGTGAGGAATATAAATTTCCTTTTGTTAAATTATGAATTAACTGTTGAATCCCGTTGAATCAGGAAATCACTTAATCCAGCATTTGAGGGGAAAAAAAAAAAACATCATACGGTGACAGTCAGATGTAATGGTAATGTTTCTGGGATCGTTCTGCTTCTTCAAGACGACACAGGACAACTTAATTGATGGACCATAAATTTTCTCTACCAGAAAACCTGTTCTGCTATCAGATAATGGGTCTCAGTTAAAGGACACTATGCTGCAGAACAGGTTTATTTAGATAGCTTTTGTTCCCCTTAATACATAACATTTAAAAACTATTTTTTATAGTACTTTGGCAAAAATGCTGAAACTGAAGAAATCTCTAACCTGGTGCAGTGTCACAGCACGGCACCAGCAAAACAAAACAACACATATAACACATCTGGATTCTGAGCTCACCTGATGGACGGATTTGCATTTTTCACAGCATAACTTAAATCGTTCATCTGTCAGGAGGACAGATAAACAAAAGAGTTGAAACAAAGTCGGTGGCACAACATCGACGATACATCAACATACGATATGCTCACCTCTCCCATTTACAGCAGCAGCTTGAGGCTCAGCTCCTGCTCCTTCAGATCCAGAATTCCCTGTTTTCCATAAGATACATGTCACTTTATAGGCTGAGATTAAAATCTAAGTCCCCCAGGATCAATGTATGTTCCTTTACAGACATTTACAACCAAGCTGGTTCATTTTTTAACTCGATCAAGAATCTGTGAGTAAAAATCCTGCTGCAACATCTAGTCTGCGCAGTTTGCCAATTCATCAATACAGAGTCTTTCCTCCTTCTCTACAGCAAAGCACAAGTAAAGAACTGTTTACACAATGTAATTAGTGCTCATTTGAGAAACACAGCCACTTTTGATGGGTGATAAAACATAAAATCTGGTTGGTCTAAAGTTATATAAAGGCCAAATGGCACCGTTCCCTCCCAGTGGAGACACAAGCCTTCAAAAAAAGAAACAATATTTATCTCAGTTGTGCACTGAAATAAATAAGGCACTGTAAGAAAAATTGCTGCCACTTTTTGATGAAGCTACATTGGTTTGCAGTTTCTGTTTCAGAGCTACGCTAAAGGGCTAATTTATATATTTATTTAAGAAATATTTAATGCATTTAATCATCGGCAGTTCTAAAGTGTTAGTCTGAAAACAGTAAAACGGATCAAAGCGGAGCTGGGTAATCCTGCAGCATGGAGTTCTTTAAAGCACAGTTTAAGATTTATTAAACCTTTATTTTACCAGGAAAAAATACAACAAGTATATCTTTATTTATGTCTGCATGAATGACCTTAGGTATGTCTCCAGCTTACATTAAAAATATAGTGATATTAAACTCATCTTATTGTAGTACTCAAGACATTTTCCCACTTCTCCATTATATATATAAAAAAATAAGTCTACCGATTCCATTTAGATATTTGAACAAGTACTATTATAAAGTGACACCGCTGAGCGCTAAATGAAACTCATCTAACAACTTGTGGAAAATTGAAAATGTAAAACTGCCTGTAAAGTAGCAACAGCTCAGACAGTTTGGCCCTTAGCATCTAAACAACGGAGGAGCAGCTTGAGCAAACAATCAGATTTATTACATATCTTACCGTTTTTATGTTCCTCTTTGGTGACCTCTTCGTCATCTGCAGAGAAAATGTAAGAAAAACGCAGATAAATGCAAAATTGCTCACAATAATTCCAGGCACAACATAAATCTTGAATTGTTCATATGGAATTAAAGTCTTACCTTCTCCCTTTTCATCGTCTTCAGCGCCCCCTTCTGGTGAAAGTTGGAATGCAATAAGAAAAGAGGTCACAGGATGAAAACGATACTAAGAAATGAAAGTCTAGTTTATATGATTATTTTTAAAAATATAGCAGATCAAATCAGAGTTTTTAGTAAAGATGTAATTTCCACATAGAAAATAATTTACTAGTTGGGGTAGCAGAGTAATAGAAAACCACCAGATCTGATGCTGATTCTGTGCATGAGTAATTCAAATATTAGTGTGCGGTTCAATCAGTGACGCCATTTACTACATTTTGAACAAATAGGTGGCTCTTATTTATGGAAAACATGAGTAAAATGTGTCGTTGCAGACATTTTTCAGAAGACTGGATAAAAAGTGGATTAGATAAACCTTAAAGTATCACAGAAAAAAACCCAATATGTTCAAATGATCTCAAAAGCTTTAAGATAAAAACTAAAACCAGAAAGACTAGAAACATAGTTAACGTTATGGAGTGGTCAACCCAGTCCGCTCTTAATCTAAGAAAAAATGTTTTGCATTATGAAACAGGCCATTATATATTACATTACAGTTCAAACTGTAGGAAGTTACTGGAAATATTTAGTCAAAAGAAACTGAATTTACAAGTAAAGTAGTTATCCAGTTGGTTATAGTTGGTCTCAAAGTCCTGTTCATCAAAGCTCCACAATCATCATCATCATCATCAGAATTATTACTGTCCCTTTAAGAAGCTGTACGCACTTCAAAAACCCCAGTTCTGCACACATAGAGTAAAAGGTTAAAAGGCAAGCACTTAAATAAGTGCAGGTCAAACAAAAGACAAAAAAGTGGCTATTGAATGTACAAAAGGGTCAAAGGTCATATCCACAGTTTGTATGTAAAAATAGATGTAAGAAATATTTTATTTGTATTTTAAATGTGGAGAAGTATTCTAAATGCTTCAAAGCAGCACGTTGTCTTGTGGTTTCCAGTTCAATTTTCACACCAAAGTTCATCTTCAGAGTAGCCGTCTGTGTTCTCCTTTAGTTTGGGTTTTGAGGTCAGTGTGAGAAGTTCATGAATTGTTTTTATAAAAACAAGAAGCAATCGGGGGGAAGAGTCTGTCTAGCTTTCTAAAAGGTCAAAAAAAAACTCAGCTTCTCAGCATCTCTGAAATGTAGATTTGGTTTTTTTTGCATTTGTTCCTGGAAGGATGACTAATTTGGAGGAAGTCAAAACTTGTTGGTTTCAGTGTCGTTATTTTAGTTTTACCACTTTTTCTTTTTTTTTTTTTTATTTTAAAACTAACAACGTACAACGCCTTGACACTTACTGACACTCTTGCATCATGCATTTGTCTAGTTTCTTATGCCGAACGAAGCACATGCCTTTTCCTATCATTTCTTCTCAAACTTTGTAACATCATTGTGCCTCCTAATTTGACAGAGTATTACTTTAAAGACAGACGATATAAGTGAACAATTCAAAGCGTCTCACCAGAATTCTCCGCCTCTTCGTCATCATTCTCCTCCTCCTCCTCCTCTGAGCTCTCCTCAGTGGACGCCCCTGCAGTCTCTGTGATAAACAATTCAAACAAAAGACAAAAAAAAAGGTTTCCCACAGTCAAAGGTTTAAAACTTCAAGCTAAAAACCGATTGCTCACCTGAACTGCTGCTGTCTCCCTCTGACAGGTTATCTGCAAACAACAAATTGGTTAAAAACTGCTTTATCCTTAATTAACTAGTGACAAATCTTTATATTTTAATAAAATATTAATGTTGAGCGATCATGACATATTTATAACCTTGAAATTACATTCAACTTAGAAAGAAAAGCAACATTTTAAAAAGGTTTGTTTTTTTTCTTTTTACATTCACATTTTTTGTGTTGTAATCTACGGGGCTGTCTAGGGATTATGGGGTCATTTTTTTTCTTTTGAATTCCCTCGCAAAAACATTTGCGTCATCTCGCAATAATGGACTTTCATTCTCTGAAAGTCTTTCTGCTACAATACAAGGTTTCTGTCAGGGTTTTAGATACATGTTAATATCTTGTTTGTGATACATTTGAAGTTTAAAATCTTTTTCTTTGGGATACAAAATGCACCGCAAACTTATGTGAAAAATCTAAAAGCAAAACAGGTCAAACGTTGGCTTCCCATCCCTACTCTGAAACGGAAACAGAAACTATTCCTGAGAAGGAATGAAATAAAGGGGAAAAATCAAGCTATTTGGACTGTTCTTGAGTTAAGTTCACAGGGTAATAAAGTCATCTGACAGATTTGGTTGTGTCTTTTTCATGACCAACATAGACTACAATAATAGATCAATTTTCAACCAGTTTCTACACCAAAGAGTTAAAAATGTAGAAACACGTTTTCACTGAGGCCCTTTACAGTTGTACATACGTATACAATTTTAAATTGGCATTTGAACAAAAAAGAACAGGATGTATTTTGCTCATTTATTGCGAGGTAGCACAAAAGAAAAAACATTCCCCCACTCCGTGATAACCAGAAAACGCCCAATTCTGCAAAAGAAACAGAAATACATATCCTGTGTGAATTAAGCCCTCTTCTAAAACAAACCGAAGTCTGTTTCAAGCTGCAAAAACCTGAGCCGCTCAAATGTTTCAGCACCCTTGTTGCTGCGAAACAGTTTTCTGACATAACTACACTGAGAATAAATTTTTCTTTAAAAAGCCGCAGCAGGTGCAGCCCCAGAGAGACTTCGTCAAAGAGCCTTCTTAAGAGTTTTATTTTCACCCTCTTCACAAAACAACAAAAAAAAAAAACCTTAAGCACGGCAAAATGACATCATCACCTTTTATATATGCAGAGTTAACCACAAATGAACTGTGTGGAGAGGCATGTAAAAGTGCCAAGAATTAACATGCTGGCACATATTTATTGATGGGTCCGGAGGAGCCTCTGCTCCATCTGGATGAGTGCCTCGCTGTCTAATGGATGGGGCACCGTCCTCTTCTTCACCCCACAGAGTTTTATCTTGGACTAACAAGCAGATGCTGCCATCAGTGCGCCACCCTCATCAATCTCCCTCCCTCACTTTGCTCCACCTCTCCCACACCCTTTTTCTTCCTCCCGTCCTCGTATGCCTCGTAGGTCCCGGATTCTTCATTAAACTATCCCTCTTTGTAACCCGACCGTCTCTTTCTTCTCTATTAAAACAAACAAGCCAAGTGGTTGCCGTACGTACACTTAAAAATGCTTGCTTGCATGTACAAATGTGCAGTTTGACAAAGCTGGAAATGTGTGGACGTAGCCTGCCATCTACTGGTCAAAGCATTGTAGTACACTTCACAAAAAAAGGAAAAAAAAGAAAAGACTCATCTGTATGACTGCAGTGCCTCTTGAACCTTTTCAAAACTACAAATTTCACAGTATTTTATTTGCATTTTGTCTAACAGAACAGAAATGAGCACATAATTGTGAAGTTGGAGGGAAATTACGACGACTGAAAACCGCATCACGGTATAAATGTTTCATATCAGTTGATTTTGACAATCATTTAGTTGTTTGCTTCAAATATTGTCAAACTGGTGACGTAACATTTCCTGTTCCATCCACAGTTTCTTCTCAAGTGGTTGTACTTATTTTCTGTGCGTTTACAAATCGGAGTGACATTGACATTGCTTATGCGTCTATCATAAAATATATTGTTATTGATTTATTGCCCCACCTAAAATAATCCTAAGTGTGGTTGTGCACCCATAGACTGAAATGTTAGATAATTTCAATTGCTCAAAATCAGTCAGACGGCTTAAAAATGTATTCAAACATTCATTGGCAGGTGTTGAAACAGAGTCTAAATTGGATTTGACAGAGTAAGTGAGATATGATTATGCTTTGATATGAAATTCATTCGTTATCATTCTGCTGGAAAGAGAATCTCCATTCCAGTTTCAAGTCTTTGCAGCCTATAATTAACTTTCTTCCAGTAGCTCCATCCATCTTCCCACCATCTCACGTTGTACGTTCAGCTCTTTTGTCGCAAAAAAAGAAGAAAGGAAAAGAAAAAAGTCAAATAAAAAAGTAAACATTTCCCTTTTACCCACAGATTTTGTGTTAGAGGGAAAAAATGTTAAGAATCAATGATCCAAGTCATTTTATTCTCTCATGTGAACTTTGTCTTGAGTTGAATGAAAACTGAAATAGAATGAAATGATAATATGAAAATTCTCATCAGTCAACGTGCTATTTTACACTTTAACAACACAGAATTGCAAAGTTGTGCTGTACTTTTATTAGATGTTGAAATTGCTAAACCTTTGTCCATGTTTGTGAAATGTAAAGATGACAGAGTCTGAAAGTCCAGTGATGAGAACAAACAGGTTGCCTGTAAACCTGCGAGCCGGGTTTTGGAGAGGCCACACAGTCGGTAAACAACTTTCTAGAGCTGGGTGCTGATATGAATAATCAGATATGAAAAGCCTTTGTCATAAACCACCAAGACAATGGTCAGACTTATTTCAGGGAGATATGAAAGAACAATTAACAGAAATTTTATTGGTACTATACAAATAAAATTTGATTGATTTGATTAACAGAAAGAAATCTAATGGTTTATGAAGTTTTATAGTCAGATCATTTATCATAAGACATAAAGCTAAAGGACAGAGGTACAAAAACACAAGCACAGTGTTGAGTGGAAAGTCTTTCCCAGAGCGCCCATGATGTCAGGCAGGGAAGGAGGCTTACATTTCAAAAAGACGCAAACCAAACGTTAACAAAGATGTTTGCTTTGGGGAAGATAGTTAATCTCCCAGCTGCAGATGCATAAAGAATTTGCATGAACGCAGGCGTTTGTATAGATGAACCTGCATGCAAACTGGTTACAGCAATGGAAGAATGTGCAGATTGTTTTGACTTCTTGAGAAATATGAAGACATAGATGTGAAAATTAAAAAAGGTAGACTTTAAAAAATAATAATAATAATAATAACATTTGAAGCTAAATGTGACCACCAGTTGGTATTTGGTGCCTGATGTGTTACAGGTCTGTTATTCTGCAACCTCAGGTGAGGATCAAGTCAAGTTCCAGCAGTGAAAAGTGAGCCATGTGTCACATAGAGACATAGAAGCATACAAATGTGCCATGTTTCCATGAACAGAGATATGTGGGATGATTAATAATCTAATGGCTTTAAACTTTCTCCACAACTTCATCCCTGGCCTGTATGCTGGGTTCCCGGTTCCTTATGATGGTGTTTTTTCACCAAAGTTATCTAACAAACTTCTAAGGTTTTAATTTATAGGAATTATTAAAAAAAATTAACTACACAAAGGTGTTTTACAAGCTAAAATGTATAACTGGACTAACAAATATGTAACAATTTAATGGTTATTTATTCAATCATGATCCTTTAAAGTAATTTTCTTCTTAGTTTAGTTTGTGCTCGCACAGAACTGTGGTAAAACCGACCAAGTAATATGTGACTCCACTGAAAACAAACGTGTTGACATGACTTTGCAAACATACTGCAGCCCTTTCAGGCAAATGATATGAAAAGCACTGAGAAGAGAGACCGCATAAAAGATGTAGCGCCGCATGAGCCTCCTGGCAAAGTGAAAGTAAACAGAGAAGCTCACAGCAATAAAATAAAGAAGAGACCGGAAGTGAGTACCTTTGTTCACTAGGGCAGGGACCTCCCCGTCTCTGTAAGACAGAAAAGATAAGCGCAAAATTATTTCAAACAAATCAAACTGACGAACATAATGACGATGCCGGACATAGCTTATGTTAGTCTCAAATTCTGCCAATGAACATTAGTGACAATTGTGATAAGAAAAACAGGATCTAGTAATCACGCTGTGGAAAAATGCAAGTTCTCACCAAAGTCTTTAAATAAAATCCTTTGGAAACCTTAAAAATGTCAAGTTCTTAATTTTCCCAGCAAGCGTCAAGTCTAACATTAGTTGATGAAAATTTAAACTTTTATCAAAAGCAATTCCAAGAAAGAGTTCGGATAAGAAAACAAAATATCATCTTGTGTGTGAATGAAACCATCACATTTTTTAAACGAGGAAATTATTCTCCTTATTAAAGCATAACGAGGTTAATAATATTTTTGCCGAGGGTTTAATTGCACACATCGACTTCATTTAAGTACTGCGGTCAATTTTTATGGACTTGTAAATGGAGCAAAATTTGCTGTTGAAGTGAACGCCTGGGCTAACCATTTTCAGCAACACCATGTTTTATAAACATGCCGGGTCTAATGGACTTTGAGTTAGGGATTTATGACGACTTAAAGACACTGAGTGATAGATTGACGTTGGCTATTAAATGCCTTCACAGTTTTGTATCTGTCCGGCTTTGGTCATGTCTTACTTGACTGTTTCTAGGTTTGGAAACCTAGAAACAGGGACTGATCTGCCAGAGATCCATCCCTTCCTAAGGTGCAACAATTCATACCTGAGGGAGAGATGTTTTGTACCTTTGATTTAGGATAATCTATTCATAATCTACTCGTAACTGAGGAAATGTGACTATTTAACAAAATCTAATAGCAGGCAGTTACTTCAGGTTCTTTTGATTTGTTATATTTCATAGGTATAAACATGGATAACAATCAAAATATATAGAAATCAGTTTGATAAAGTTTTTAGAAAATAATATACTGCGAAAATCTGCTTTTTGTAAGCTTTGGGTATTTTGTAGGATCATTTAGCGCCATAATTGTTGAAAACGCTACGCAAAAATAAATGGCTTTCAAGTAGACACAAAAAAAATGAAATAGAAGTAAGAAGGCAACAAATGGAAGTGCATTGGTAAGAAATAGGGGTACAACTTGACCGTGGGCCATTGAAGACAACAGAACCACATCGTCTGCATAAAATGGAGCAAATAGAAAAGAAAAGAATGAATCTCTGGGCAGCACAGCGCCGTTACGACGACACTTTGCTTTTATGTCACGCCTCCAGGGAAGAGGAGGCTACTAAAACACAAAACCTGCAGGCGCTGAAGGAAATTAGCCACATTTTTACGCTAACATGACTCAGAGGACAAAGTAGAACTACTCACAGACAGTCGCTGTATTTTTTCCTCTCTATATCTATCAGATTGTAATGTGTATGAGGCCTAAATTTGTGGAACAAAGTCAAAACAAATAAGTATTCTTACATGATTTTGTTAGATTGGTATTATATTGGTCATGTTTTAAACAAGAGTAAAAAGAGTATGCTCTCTTCTCCTTACAGCTCATCTAAAGATAAAGTGTCTGATTTATTTAATGGTTCAAACAGGTTTTATTTTTTTATTATTATTATTTTTAAGAAGAGCAGCTCGACAGCCTGCTGATACAAAGCGAGCTTCAACAAGAGGCAACATGTCTGATTTCTATTAGGAGGACGAGGCAGAGTGCAAAATACCCACAGGGAGGCGTGGTGAAACACTTCATCCGTTTCTTTTCCTGTTTCTCTCCCTCGGCTGTAAAAACGTTAAAACTCCCCCAAACATGAGCCAAATGGTCAATTAGGAAATAGAGATATGTCATCTGGCAGCTGTTTATCCCGATAAGGAGCTACGGCTTCCTTTTCTTTTACAACAAATGTCCAGGAAAAACAGTGTTTTCTCTCTCTCAAGGTCATTTCACTTGTGCCTCTCCCAAATAGAAACACCACAACTGCTGCACGGCGCTCATTAGCTGGTTGCCGTGGTAATCATCGCTTCCTCCGACATGTGGGTTTTGGGGTCTTTTAAATGTTTTCAGACAAGCAAAACACCCTGTGTGCGTTTTTAGACTCCTCTGCTGCAATTCCTTTCAGAAACTTGTCCCACAGTTTTCAACAGCGAGTACAACACAGCAAACCTGACCCAGATTAGTTTCAGGTTGGCTTTGTTTGGGGTTGTTGTTGTCGCTTGACATCCTGGGTCAACATCTAAGACAAGATATGATAAACATGACTGCGAGGATGCCGTATTCGATTACAAACCAGCTGCCACTGGACCGTAGTGTCTTATTGGCAACTCTTGAACTTTTCCAAATTTTTTTAATCATGCTACAGCCATGATCCACAATGCATTTAATTGGAATTTCATGTCATGGCGAGACACAAAGTATTATGTGACAGAAGAAGAAACAGATAGAGGGACGGGTAATAAACAATAACAATATGTATCACAATAGAATATTGATCATTTCACTGAAGTCCGGTCCAGTATTCTGGGGGATGCAGGCAGAGGAAAGGCTTTAGCCGCTCAACCTCTCTAGGCCAGACAAGCAAGGTTACAAACTCATTCACTTATTGGTTACCTAGAAACAACCTGTTGAGTGGCATGCACAGCAGCAGTTTCATGAGAAAATTTAGTAAATTGTGAGAAAAGTTCATGTCCCCACTTTGGCAGTATTTCAAAAATTCAAAACAAAAAACTAATCAACAATTATCAATATACACGGATATGAAATACTGTTGTGATACTTTTTTGTCAGTCATTTCGCCGACCCCTGCATAGACATTTTAAATTTGTTTTACAAATAAAATCTGAAATACATGGCGTGCATTTGTTTTCAGTCCCTATATCAATAAATTACAGTCCTTACAAACTTAAACTTCTTTCAAAAATGACTAAAATTCAGCCTGATTGGATGTAGAACTTGCCACAAATAACACATTAATACTATCTGAGCTAAATCATTCCATTGTGGCTCAAGCTGCATGTTTTCTTTTTGTTGCCATCAACATCTTTTCTGCCAGAATTATGCAGCATTTCATTTCATCCAAAGCTAAAAGTTCAACCAGCTTCCCTGTTCGTGTTTTATCCCTATAGCATGCTACCACAATGCTAACCATTTGTGATGGTACCAGTTCTGATATATGTCCTTGTTTTTTTTTACTTCTCATCATCCACATCTGTGCTTACTCCGCTATGTGACCTTTACTGCACTATGTGAGCAACGTCATTTGTGTCAGGTGTGAACATCTGCTAACTGAGAAAATCTGTCCAACTGGCTGATTTTAGCATGTAAAATGTACATTCAAACACTTGGAATACATTTCACAACAATTACTGCACTAAAAAGGTCCTTTATGATATAAAAATTGCACACACTGAAAATGATATGACAATATATTTGTCATATCATGTGCTGGTTTACCTCCAGAGTTGCAATAGACAACAGGGCGGTGCCTTCTATGACTGATTATAATAAACATCCACCAATATTTTCCAACAAATGTTGGGTTAGGCTTTATATTAAGTTTAAATCACATACAAATGGACTCTAATTAGGTGACTTCTGAAGGTAGTTGGTGGCAACAGGTTTTAATCAGGAGTACCAGATAAATAGGGATAAATAAAAATTTTGAAATTTCTTTTTCTAATACATTTTGAAAATCATCTATCACATGAAATTTCAATAAAATGAGGTGAAGCTAAAGTTTAGGGACTATATATACTTTTTCGATGCACTGCTATCGTCTTGACATCCAAGGTTTGGGTTTATTTTTTTAATTTTCCCTTAATACATAAACTGTCTCTGCTCTCATGTGCCTTAGTCCTCCTCCCTCTGTCTTCAGAGGGCTTTAGTTTCAGCAGACAGCTACAGGCCACAACGTTAAACACAGTGAGAGGACATCTGTGTGTCGATAAACTACTGTCTGTTGGGCCGCATCCATAATAAAGCGAGAGCAAAAAGAAATGAAAAAAAAATTTAAAAGCCTGACGAAATTATTTTTCTTCAAATCATTCATTTCTGTGCTTCTAATTAATCAGCAGCGTTAAACTGAAAATGTGTTGTTGCTGCTGTTTATAGGTCTGTGAAGTTTTTTTTAATAACATTTCTCAAGAATCCCAGACGGTTTCAGAGTAAGACAAAAGAAAAAAGCAAAATACAAAACAGAAATGGATAAAACCAACATGTTAGACTAAATCCCAATGATTTCCAGGAAAAGTTAAAGAAACGTGAATTTGTAACGCAACATTCACTGACCTCATTTATTAAGGCGATGTTCAAAGTTTGGGTGGGGAATAAAAATTGCATCCAAACTTTCATTAAAATGGATCATTTATGTGGTGGGAATTTTTATTACTGGCTAATGTCTTTTCACTTTGTTAATCTGATGTCTTTATTTTTAATGCTTATGAATTTGCGTGAATCGTCGTCACACTTAACATTGTTTTCCCAGAGATCCGCAATGGAGCACCGTTTTTTTTTTCCCCTTTAATTTTCTGTCCTCGGATATAAAACTCATCTGTTCACTTCAACCTGTGCAGCCATGTCTGATTTTGTGAGCTCTCAAATCACAATATTAATAGACCTTATTAAGTGACTGTCACTCTGATATTTCTTTCCCTAGCAGCTATGAATCTCAGCTGTCTAAGAAAGCGCGCGGACGGAAAAACAAGGCGGACCAGAACATAGCCTTGAGGAACCCCAAAAGAAAGGGCTGCAGTTTGATGCATGTGATCTGATCCAGGAAAACATTTTTTTAAAAACTCAACACCTTTAGCCTATTGATTCACATACTGTGATCAGCAGTGTTAAAAGTAGAAGAGCGGGTCAACAAAACCCCAATGCTGCTTCTACTGTAGATGAATCACATTTAGGAAAGTTGGACTGAAACCTTTTCATTGTTTTAAAATGTCTCCAGAGAATATATGCATGTTGTTCTGTTAAAACTTGCAGCTATTTGCTTTTAATATTACACCGTAGTGTTGAGCAGGGCTCATATGGGGACTTTTCCATTCAGTTGATGGTGCAAACAGAACCTGGGCAGTGTTGTATGTCGCTGAGCACAATGAGTCATCAGTATCAGCTCACCTGCTGGTACAACAATAACATAAAGTGGGTAACAATGATAGAGGAAGTGACTGTGAGGATCCTCGACTATTTTTTTTTTTACTGTAACACATCTGGAGTGTCTAATATATACAATAAATAACAATCCCAAACTGTAAATATGAAGCTGGTGTGTTTACAAATGTCAGATTTTTGTTTTCTGGTGAACTATGCTGATCATTTAACTTTCTTTTTGGCGCAACGTGAATGACACAGTTTTGTCGGTGACTCATCCAACTAGTGTAACAACACAACGGCGTGCTCAGCAGAGACGCCGACTAACAGACAGAACTTCCTTCCTCTTTATCTCTGAAACTACTTTCAGTTTTACATGTTTTGTTTGCTGTTGTTGTTGTTTTACAACAAGGAAGCGCAGTTTGCGTTTTCTGCTTGCTGGTCTGTTTTACACAAACTGATGAGCCCCGGCTCGACAACAAAACAAAAGACCCCCCACTTCCTGTGCTCAAAGCGACAAAAGACCTCCGCGTTTATCCGTTTGGTTTTGGTGATCAAAAAACTCACCCGTCTTCCAGGTGGCACGCCGCTCCACAGCTCGCCATCTCCGCTACCATCACTCGGCTGTAATCTAACCTCGATCACGCTGCAGTTTCTCCTCTGACGCTGCTGCGCCGAGCGTGAAAAAAAAAAGAGCACCTGCGGGGAGGCAACGTTATCACCTTATCTGCATTAAAGGCGCTTAAACTGATCGTGCGTAAGATCGCGTTTCAAGTTAAACGCCACGCGCCTTTTGCTTTGGTAAAACGTCACAAAACTGCCTTGTGCCTTAAAACATAACAGCAGTTTATCCAAACCTACACATGCGCTTCAGCGGAAGGCGATTTTCGATTTGCGGCGAAACACATCGGGGCATTGTCTCTTTTCACGCAAACAGCGCCATGCGCATCCAGCGGATAAAACCTGGATCATTTCAGCATATGAATAGCGCCGCTGCTTAAGTCTCGCCACAGCACTTCGCCTTAAAGAGCTGCAGCGCTGCGCAATTGCGGCGCAGCATTTGGAGGAGCAGTGACGTGGGCGGAGAGCATCATTCCGCCTTTCCTGGGCTGTTTTAAAGTCATATTTATGATTTACAGATTTGTTAAAAATGTCTGGGATAAACCAGGTTTGTAACTTATAAGCAAATGAGCAGGAATTAATTAAACCACCTTTGTTTTCAAGATGGGAGCCTTCCTATACAATCAGTGGGTGCGCATCATTTCAAACGGCGCAGCGGACAAATGGGTTTGAATGCACTCGGTGTTCCAGCTGTTCTGCAGATTTCTGGACGTTTATTCTTCTAAACTGGGAAACAAAAATAAACATTAGTATAATATTCCTCTTACTTGCATAATGTGTAAATAAGAGGAATGTTATTTACACAATGTTCCTCTTTTCTCTATTTCTCAGTTTCTATTTAAAATTGTTCTAGTTTTCCATAGTTGTTTTTATGGATCAGTTTACTATCTGAAACCCCAATATAATTGACTTCTATTTGGGCTATTTAATGTACACTAATCTTCATAGTTCTTCACTGCGTTTTCATTCAATCAATATCATAAATATATTATTATTATAAGTTGTAGTGCTAGTAGTTTTTGTCTCTTTATTTTTGCCAAGTTTTCTCTGAATGTCCCTTATGTCTCTGTCTTATCTGTTTGCAATAAATAAACGTATATATATATATATATATATATATATATATATATATATATATATATATATATATATATAAAGGAACACTCCTCCCACTCCGCCCTTCAAGCCGGATCCCTCCCGGCGAACTGCCAACAAACGCACCCATTAGGCTTCGTATAAATCCAGACAGAGTGTAAAATAAAAAGAAGTAGCTTAGAGAAGACGAATAGCAACAAAAACAGGAAGTTGTTTTACTCTGCTTCAAGTAAACAATGAAAACATTTTAATATATTTTTTCAGCTCCCCAACTCAGAAAAAATAAAGGAAGCTGCCTGAGCTGCATGATGCAACTAGGTCAGTAAGAGCGGGAAAATATTGTGGCTGCATTAATGCTAAATGCCACTAGATGCCATTGCAGGCAACAATTAAATAAAATCAACTTATTAAACCGACAGCACCGTGTAAACATTTTGAGCAACTTCTACTGTACTTATAATTAGCATCAAATGAGTCTGACTTTTTTTTAATCCTTAAAAGTTGTCTGAAATTTAAGTTTTACACAGCCGTGGATCCAGAGAAATATCTATGGGTTGGCAAGATGGGGGCAAGGATATACACTATATGAGCAACAGTCATTGGAAACATGCAAAATACACATAAAGCAATCCAGACTTCTCAAAAAATGCTATGTAGTTGCATTTTATTCAAGCTGCAGTATATAACTTTAATAAAAAATATGTTTTCTCCATATTTGTTAAAGCTGTCACCATGTCGTGACAGTTTGTTATGAGACAGATAATCTGTGAAAACAATCAATCTCCTCCACCTGCTCCCTCAACTACTATTACTGGCTAAAGTAATGCAACGTTCCGACCAAAACAACCAATCAGAACCAGGAGGAGGGTCTTAGTGCTGTCAATCAACCTCATTCACTCACTGCTAAATGTGTTAATGGTGGACAAACAACTTGTTGTTATTGCTAGCTACAGTATAGCACAGAGCAAGGGGAGGGAAAGTTACATAGTGCAGCTTTAATTTCACTTAGTAGAGGACGGGTCAGGAGGGACGTAGGCAGTGTTGTCAGTAACGCCTTACTTTGTAACGCGTTACAAAGTAACGCCTTACTTTGTAACGCCTTACTTTGTAACGCCTTACTTACTTTGTAACGCGTTACTGACGTCGGACCACTTTTTTCAGTAACGAGTAATCTAACGCGTTGCTATTTCAAATCC